>CAUYRH010120034.1:0-14442 GCA_963574655.1 Perodicticus potto
GTTTTCTTTCCCTCAGTCTCCTTCCCAACAAGGAGTGGGACAAAGGCCCACGTCCTGACCCCTACCCTAGAAGCCCTCATGGTCCGGGGTGATGGGACAACCTGAGCAAGGCGGGATTTGATGACTTACCTTGGGTTATCAGGTGGAAATGGTTTGGAGCTGGTGTGGGCTGGGGCTGTGGGGATTGCTGAACAGTACTCAGTGGAGGCCTGGGAGTTCTGACAGGGGCAGTGTCTTAGGACAGGTGAGATGGCAGGGGGGCCAAGGCAAGCAGGAACATGGTTGTGCCCCATTTTGCAACCTCTACCTGTGCTAAGGGGGTCCCCACTTGTCCTAAGCTCCTCAACTTTTATCTCAGGGAGTAGGGATTCAACCCGCGCTGACCCCACTTCCTCATCACCCCAAGACATATCGTGGTCACGTGCTCCTTTCCCATCCATTCCTTCTTGCTGTGGCTTTCTGTACCCAGCATGGCCTCCTCAGCCTGCGCTTTCCAAGCTCACGATTGGGTAATTCATTCAGTTGTTATTTCTTAGGAAAGGCTCATCAGAGGCTCTTCAAAACCTGCACTCCTCTAAAATAACAAACTCTTGACACAATTGATACCACCCCACTGCAACCACATAATTAGCACACACATTAGTCAAAATAGTTATTGAATTACATTACATATGTTCAACAAGTTAAGTAGAGGTATGGAATATATTAAAAAAGGCCCAAGTTGAACTTCTAGATATAAAAACCAAAATGTGTCAGGTGCAAAATACAGACTGGGATTAATCGCATCTTAGATGTAGCCAAAGGAAACATTAATGAATAGAAGATCTATCAGTAGAATCTATTCATGATGAAACCCATAATTCTTGTTCTGTTTCAATTATTTTCTTTTATTTTTGAGACAGAGAGTAGAGTGCTGTCTCAGACTCTTGGGCTCAAGAGATCCTTTGACCTCAGCCTCCCAAGTAGCTGGGCCTACACATGTGGGCCACATGGCTCAGCTCATTTTTCTATTTTTAGTACAGATGGGATCTCACTCTTGCTTAGGCTGGTCTTAAACTCCTGAGCTCTAGGCAATCCACCCACCTTGGCCTTCCAGAGTGCTGAGATTACTGGTGTGAGGCACCATGCCTGGCCAAAACACATAATTCTTGAAGGCTATTCCTACAGTGTTTTTCTCTGCTGTCTTCTTCTACTACATTTTAACTTACTGTAGTCTCATGCCTACTACTCCATTAAAAGTGTTTTCATAATGTCACCAGTACTTTTCTTAAATTATTCATCCCTATATACTGACTGCAGTCTTTGAAAAGTAATACTCTTCCATTCTTCTTGGAAACAAAGTCTTCCTTTGTTTACAAATGGCACCATTGTCCTGATTTTTATTGCTACCTCTGTGACATACTTTTATTTTACTTTTTTTAAGTTCCTATTTTCTTTACATTCCACCCCCCAAAAAAATAATAATAAAAGAATGAAAGAAAGAAAAGAAAAAGAAAAAGAAAGAAAGGAAAAGAAAATTAGCAAGCTAACTCCCAATCACTGCTTGACCTCCAACTCAATCTGTTCCTAACCTTGGGTCTTAGACAAATTAGGTAACCATTGTAGTTCTCAGCTCCTCTCTAATGATACTGGTGGTGACAGTGATTGTCTGAGCCAGGCTCTCTAGAGACAGATTCCTGGGTGAGTGATTAGGAGACAAGGAGTGAGGCAGGAGGACAGGAAGGAGAATAAGTGCTTAGTCTGAGCCGGCTTCAGAATGCTCAGGCAGGGGCTCTGGGACACAGCTTGCTCTGCAGTTCAAGGCTGCCTTTCAGCAGAGGCTGGCCTTTTGGACCCCATTAAGCCAGGCATTGACCAGAACTTCATGGTAACTGTCTAGGAGAGGCTGCTTCTGTTGGCTGAGAGCAATTCTCCAGAGAAAGAGTGAAGACAGAGCCTTCACCAGGCAACTCTCTAGGAAGTAGAGATAGGACAGGGATGGGGTTGATCAGAGGCATTTCTGGGCAGACACACAGTGCCACTGAGCATTGCTGTATGCCAGCTACAGTTCTAAGTACTTTATATGCACTAACCGTTGATGCTCATGGCAGCCCTAAGAACTAGATGGGCCATTCTATTATAATCTGCATTTTACAGATGAAGAAACTCAGTCCCAGAGTGGTGAAGTAACTCAAACAAAGCCACACACCTACAAGTAAGGAGTAGAACTGGTTTGGATAAAATGATCTGTAACTTTAGTGAGAAATTTCTGCTGGTGTCATTTACTTATTCAGATGGTTATCCATTTATTTCTCATGTTTGAGGACCCTCCATGTCCTATAAAATTACACAAATAATTCAAGCGCCATCTAAGCCCTCCAGGAACTCAAAATTTACAGGGAGTGGCATAATGAGGGTTACTTAATTACTTAATACAATACTGAGTGCCCTGAGACAGAGAAGCACCCAAGCCACGAACTCTGCCCAGGGGAATTTGGAGAAGAGGCCAGGAGATGATGAGACTATAGTGAGGTGTGGAAAAATATGCGGATATTAAGAGCTAAAGTGTAGACAAGCATTTCTGGCCAAGGGAGCATGGCGGGATGGCACTGAGAAGAGGAAGCAGGGGGGCAGGATGGAGAGAGGTGAGTATTCGGAGAAGGCTGGGTGGTGAAAGACTGTGAGAGGCCTGGGGGTTACCTGGGCTAGGCAAGCAAGGAGCCCTACAGTACTGGGTTAGTCTTCAACTTGAAAAGGCTGGTTCAGTGAAGGTGTCAAGGGATCACAGTCCCTTAAACCCCTGACAACCTAGACATAGACCAGAAAACCGCCCTGCCGGCCCTCCATTCAGCCTGGTGCCACCACCTCTGAGACTCATGTAGGTTTGAAAAGTTTTGCTGAGCAAGGCCCACAGTCAGGGAGGAGTTAAATACCTGAGAATCCCAGGGGAAACTTTACTATTGGCTCAATAAGAAAACAGAATCACAGAATCAAAAGAAGGAGGTCTTAGAAAAACTATCTCTCTGCCTCACCCTGTCCTGTCCTGTCAGAATCTAACTGTGGTGCCCTGCAGATCTAGTGCCCACTCCCACCTTTATCAAAAGCCCTCGCTGCTGGATAACTGAGGGAGAGGACCCCAAACAGGATGAAGTTCACAGTCTGGGTACAGCTGTGATTTAACTGTTGATGATGTATGAGGAATCCAGAGGAAACATTGCCAAGAACTAGGACCCCTGGCTGGTTTCATCACTAAAGGGTCAATATGATTAATCAGATTTTCAAAGGGGGCGTGTGACCCTAAAATTGCTAAGAGCCCTAAGGAAGCAGGTGCTATGTCTATGTCACCATTGCATCTTCAGTGCTCTGCTGAGTGCCTGGCAAATAGTAGGTGCCTAGTAATTGTCTATTGCTCCTTTTGCAAATATAAACTTTTGTTTTATTCCACTGCCTGTTTCTGATGAACAAGGATGGGGTGGATCGGAGGCATTTCAAACATTTGTGGAATGACTGAATGAATGCATACCAGAATGAGTTAAAAGGCCACCATGGGAGGGGAGTAAACTATGAGTCAAATATCACTGAACTCAACTTTTTCTTTAATGGTGACAGCTAAAAATTTAGTTACAAAATAGGGGTGAGGCAAAGGGACAATTAAGGCAAACTCTTAGGCTTGGGGTCTGAGAAACTTGGGGTAATGGTGTCTTTTACTGAGAATGGGAAGTCTCCATTTGGAATGGATTTGGGATACAATATTGGGTTCTGTTTTCAGGGGTTCTCCCCCTCAGCTCTGTTGACATTTGTGGCCTGGAATTCTTTGTGGGGGGCTGCTGTGCTGCTGTGCTTGGACGATGTTTAGCGACTTCGCTGGCTCCTCCCACTAGATGCTGGCAGCACAGTGATTTTCAACCTAGGAGCAGGGAGAGAATCTTAGGTGTGCCATGAGAAATTTTAAAGATCATTAACTAGATTATTTTCAAAACAAGTTCAAGCACAGTAAGTGTATTCTTTGTTTAACTTTTTTTGTATCAACATAATGTAAGTGTGCTGCAAAAGTTTAACTATAGTGTCAGAGTGCCGCGAGATAAAAAAGGTTGAAATATACTGGGGTAGCCAATCCCCTTCCCAAGCTGTGAGTCCAAAAGTATCTGTAGATATGGTTAAATGCCCCCTGTGACCCTGGGAGAACACTGAGGATTGGGGAGGGTGCTGTCAAGGATGGGGGGTGCTGAGAGAGGCATAGATTGTAGCAGATGAGATTTTCGAGTACATATTCAGAACTTTCTGGCAAATGGAAAAATCTTGCAATGTATTATTCCTGCTCTCAGAAATTATAAAGGTGAGGACCAAGAGCTAATTGGACACCCGGCGACATGAAGAGAGGGGAGGACCTTGCTGGGAGACATAGTTCAGGCACTTAGCATTACTTAACAACTCTGGGCCCATTTCCTCACTTGTCACATGGAGTTAATAGCAGCTGCCTCCTAAAGCTGATAAGATTAGGTGTATGTATGGAAATATGTGTATAACCTACTTAGCACAGTGCCTACCGTAAGGCAGGGGCCCAGGAAAGCATCGTAATTGCTGTTACCATTACTAATAGCAGGGTTTATGTTGGTGCTTCCTTCTGGGAACTCAGAAACTAACAGTAGGCCCCCTAATGCCTTTTTGAGTCGATCATCCTAATTGAGATCTGTGCAAGCCATCCTGTGGCTGGATTTGGGATTAAAAATGCAATTGCCTAGGCCGGGACAGGTGGCTCACACCCGTAATCCTGGCACTGGGTGAGGCCGAGGTGGGAAGACTGCTTGAGACCGATCAAGAATGAGACCTATCTCTACTAAAAATAGACAAATTATCCACACTTGGTGGTAGGATCTTGTGGTTCCAGCAACTAAGGTGGCTGAGGCAGGAGGATCACTGGAGCCTAGGAGTTTGAAGTTGTTGTGAGTTATAATGACCATGATGCCACAGCACTCTACCTGGGGTGACAGAGTGAGACTTTGTCTCCAAACACAAAATAAAACACAAACAGGAAGGCGAAAGCAATTGTCCTGTCACAGAAAAGGTTAGAACAACTCTGTAGATATTTTTATAGTATAGCTCAAATGTAAATGGTGGCCTGCTCCTGACGGGGACACAAATCAGGTGTTTAACAGCTGGAAGGACTCACCTAGGTAGATACTTCAGATCTTCATAGGGGAATGCAACCTTTCAGTATAGAAATACTTCATTTATTTTATTTTATCATTTTTAAAACAATGAAAATACAATGTAGCATTCCTTTGCTGGCTTGTACAAGACCAGCCACTGTCTTGGATGCCTGGTGTACGAGTAGCCATCCAGCAACCAGTTAAGTGTGTACTTATCCCCTTTCCACCAATGAAGAAAATGAGGCACAGAGAGGGTGGGGCTTGCCAAAGTCACACAGCTAAGTGGCAGGGTAGAAATTTGAACATACACATTCTTCCTCTATGCCTAAACTTTTAACCACTGTACTGTAGTAGCTCATTTGAAGGGTGAAGGAGAAATGTCTGGAGACATTGACAACTTCCACATGGCCACTTCCCTGTTTATCAGCCCTTGCCCATGTTCTCCATTTTATTTTGTTCCAGGCACACATCTGTTGGTATTCCATTTAATAACAATTCTTTTCATCTGTTTTTCCCTAAGAAATATTTCATATTTTATTACAACATTTAAAACATCAGGCATAAGAGAGCCCTCAAAAGAAACAACACAGAGGACGTCTGAAGAGAATGCTTAAACAGTGGTCTCGTACAGCCAGATGTCATATCCTTGGTGTTCCCTTACTGATATTAGCTGCACCAAAATGTGAGCTAACCAAGAGGACTTGCAAACCCGGGTAGCTGGCAAATTTTTAGACATGCTCTGGGCCTGTTTGATCTCCATCAGTAACCACGCTAATTGAGCTGACTGAGGACAAAGTCATTGGGTTCTCTGCATGTTCACATCTTTCAGCCTCCTCCTTCTGGGTGTTAATCAGCGGGAAGGTGGGAGTGGCTCTGCAGACCCAGTTGGTCCTGTCTTGCGACAGGCAGTGAGGACTTTGAAGGGCTCCTCTGCAGCTGCCCACGCCTGGAAGGAAGTTCTTACCATCTTCGGACAGCTGCTTTGGGCCCCTAGGTGTGTGGATGAAGGCCTTTTGCTTCCTTGAAGGCCTTTTAGCAACTGTCGGGACAAGGCTTCATGATTTTTCAACAGCAAAAGGTGTCTTTCTCCCCCCAGCCCCCCAGCCAGTTTCCCTTGTTGTGAGAAGGTGTCCAAAGGCTCCCAAACCCAGGCACTAATAAGCTCTGAAGAGGAATCAAACAGAAGCTTAAAGAATGCAGACACTGTCCAAATGGATATTTGAAACGCATCCCTCTTAGGCTTGTCTCCTGTGTTCACCAAGAGCTGTTAAACTATTTAAATGTTGAAACCATTAGCCCCATTATTGTGTCAGGCTTCCACCTTCTCTCCCATCCTTCCATCTCCCTTTGCTCGCCCTGCCACTCCCAGCAAGTGGAATCACACGCTATTCAAATCTTCTGAGGTAGAACTCCTCAAAATAAGCTCTTCTTTCAAAATATGTTTTTTTTTTATTATTTTTTATTGAGCCATAGCTGTGTACAATAATTCAGTCATGGGGTACAGTGTGCGGGCTTCACATACAATCGGAGATATTTTTATCAACCTGATTGATATAACATTCATGATATTTTCTCATTTACTATTTGAAAACATTTTTGATCCGTATTTAGAAGTTTTCTCCTGACCCTTCAAATATGCACCACAAGTGTCATCTCAAAAGTTTACATTGGAGTCACTCAAGTGCTGAGTGGAAGGCTTCAGGCATTTTAAGGGATGACATAAAATAGGATATTAAGGTCTGGGGTCCAAGGTGGATGGTTTGCTAACTCTGCATTCCCCCCAACGATCTCCCATCTCACCTCTTACCCAGGGTCCTGGGTGATATAAGGAGTTCTCTGATATAAGGAGTCAAGAGGAACAAAGATAAAGATTAGGGAGCTCAGTCACACCAGAGGATCACAGTACTAGGAGCCAAATGGTTCAAGACCCTGAATTATTATTTTTTTCAGACAGAATCTCATTCTGTTGTCCATGCTAGACATCCTGTGGTGTCATAGCTCACAGCAAACTCAGACTTCTGGACTCAAGCTATCGTCTTGCCTCAGCCACCTGAGCAGTGGGGACTATAGGCACCGGCAACAAATCCTGGCTAATTTTTCTGGTTTTAGTAGAAATTGGGTCTCTTGCTCTTGCTCAGGCTGGTCTCACACTGCTGAGTTTAAGCAATCCATCAGCCCTCAGCCTCCTAGACTTCTAGGATTACAGGTGGGAGCCACTACACTGGGCCCTCAAGGCTCTGAATTTTGCTAACACGAAATCCCCAGAAGACCCCAAACCCTCCCTGCTTTGACTGGATCTCTTCTGCAGTCTGTCTCTTGTGAGCACAGCCCCAGATCCCCTTAGGATCCTAGGTTCCACACCCAGGTCTGAGAGGCCCCCTTCAGATCTGTCCAGGCTTAGAGCCAACTTGACCCTGGCCTCACACCTAAATATCTGAGAAAACTTGACCAAGCCCCTTACCCTCTCTGGGTTCAGTTTTATCATGGGAATAATAGTACCAGAATCTAACTTACAGTGTTTATGTGAGGATCACATGAACTAATTTATGCGTGTGCTTTTGAAGAAATTGAGAGGTGAGATCACCTAGTATATTACTAACCACTTTAAGGTGAACAGTTCGGTGACTCAGTACATTTACAATGTCCTGCAATCACCACTTTCATTCTGGAGACTTTTGTCACCCCCAAATAACCCGTCCATATACATTAAGGTGTCACTCTCTACTTCCCCTCCCCCTAGCTCTGGCAAGCTTCAATCTGCATTCCATTTCTGTGAGTTTACCTATTCTGGACTTTTGCTATAAGGGGAATCATCCAGTAGTTGGCCTTTTGTGTCTAGCTTCTTTCACTCAGCATGATTTGGGGGTTTATCCATGCTATAGTGTGTATTATTTCTTCATTCCAGTTTTGGCTAAATAATATTTCATTGTACATATGGCAGTTCCACGATTTGCTCATCCATCCATCCATTGATGGACATTTGGGTTGTTTCTACCTTTTGACTGTGTGAATAGTGCTGTTATCAATATTCAAAAATACATGCTTCTTTAGAAGGTCATGGTGCCTCGTAAATGTCCGGGGCACGTTATGGATGTCTGGAAGATTCCCTGCCTCTGTGCTGTCCCACACAACAGTTACTCTCAGCTTTTCATGTATGTCAGAGCTTTCCAAATCTGTGTTCATATGAGATCTAATCCCTCCACACTGACACATTCCAAGTGAGTGTGAGTGTGAGAGAAACATGTGGGTTCTGCTCAGGTGTGCTCATTCAGCCAGGTGACTTAGCAGACCCTGGGAAGGTGCTCAGCATCTCATTAGGCCTCAGTCTTCTCACCTGTGACATAGGGTAATAGTAGGCATGACCAGTTGTCCTCATTTACCTGGGTAACTAGTCATCAGTACAGGATACAGCCTCAGACTTGGAGTTTTTATTCTTTTCTTCCTATTAAAATAAGAGTTAAAAACAATTGAAGTTTTTAAAATTTCAGTTTAATATGAGGCCACAAACGATTAGGTTTGCATTTGTCAGGTAGATTCCCTGCTGTAGTTGTGTCCAGCACCCTGGAGGTGTGCCACACACCCTTACATTGTGCCCATTAGGTGGGAGCTCACCAATCCCCTTCCTCATGCCCCTCCTCCTCCCTCCTTCCTCCCCCCAACTTGAATTAAATTGAAAAACAGTGAAATTTGGGGGAAAGAAAGATTACATAATGCACTTTAATTTCTCGGTGGAGACTTATTGAACAGCTAATATGTGCAGGCACCCTTGTAGGCTCTGGGGATACAGCAATGAACACAGCAGACAAAATTCCCTGTCCTCCAGTAGCTAGGATATGTGCATAAATTAGAGGTGTGTTAGTGGATGCAAATGTGGTAAGGACTCAGAAGAAAAGTAAAGCTGGTGCCAGGGACCTGCACAGTGGGGGAAAGGTGTTATTTTCCCAAGAGTGGTGTGCCCACGATCAGTTTCCTTGAGAAAGTGGCATTTGGCCAAAGATTGAGGTAGGTTACTGGAGACCCAGGTGGGGAGCTGGCAGACTGCGAGGGATGTCCCACAGGAGGAGCCAGGCCAGCAGGGAGCGAGGGACCACCGTCTGTGAGAGAGGCGCTAGGAGCAGATGGCATGGTTTGGGAACGTAGTCTGGGGGAAGGATATGGGCTGTTGTCTGGGAACAGCCAAGATGCGTGGCCAGGATTGGCAAAGGTCTGTAGAAGCTATCGGCTTCGAGAAAGGAAAAGAGAGTTCTGAAGTCCTTTGGGTTGTACATCCCAGAACAGAGTTAACTGTCCAGCAAAGCCAGACTCAGGAGTAAGTTTGCATCAGATTTTTACTGTCAAAGAGGGTTACCATTTTAGAGTGGATTCTAAACAGATAACATAGTTTTTGCTTATGAAATATATCCAACCTTAACTTTCATCAGAGAAAAAACGTTGATTGGTATGTACTCAAAAAGAGATGATCTGAAATTAACTTTAACACTTTGATTCCTTAGGTAATACATGTATCTTAAACTTAGCCTCACTTATTGTTTTTTATTTTTTTATTTTTTTGTTCTTGTTTTTGCAGGTTTTGGCCGGGGCGGGTTTGTACCCCCCTCCTTCAGCATATGGAGTCGGCACCCTACTCCTTGAGCCACGGGTACCGTCCAACATAACTAGGGGGCTTCACCGTCATCAATGAACTATAATCCCAATGGACACGTCTTTTAAAGATGTCACAACACACCATGTACCGGATTCATTCAAAATCAAAACAAAGTACTCACTGATTATTAGAACCAAATAAACTTACAGTTTTCGGGTCGCAGAAGCAGGAAGGCACCATATTCCCATATTCCCTGAGGAAATAGTGCATGGAAGCCGGCAGGGTACAGTCCAGATTGTACCCTCACATCTGGTCACGTGCTAGGGTTTCCTTGGCTACAATCAACTTCACGGAGGCTCTGTAATGATCAACATGTAACTAGTCCTGCCATTGTAGGTTTACAAGCAGAAGCTCTGCCCTTACCTGAAGTGTCTACTAAATAACTCCTGTCTCTGATATTATCCCTCAGATAACAATGCCTGCTCCTCAATTCCCGGATCTATTCTGCAAGTCTTTGCACATAGTAAAGCCCTGTTGCCTGTCATTTATGATTTTGAAAATCTTGCTCACCCACTTTAATCAAGCCCGACTCATTTATGCTCTATTCCAGGAATAATTTAGAGGAATGATCATTTGGAGGCGAAAAGAGGAAAAATAATGGCTTCACATTGCCACATGCTAGCGGAACCCACATGATTCCAAAGACAAGATGTGCAGTACTTGAGCTGGAATAAACTCGAGAATTGAAAGAAAAAGAAAGACCTCAAGACCTGGACGTCCTTGCCCAAGACTCAGTATGGGAACCACTGCAGTGGATGAGATGTCCTGGGGCACAGAATGGGCGGCAAGCAGTGGCAGGCAGAACCCTAAGGAGGGGTGAGATTTACAGCAGACTGCAAGAGGGAAGCCCCAAAGGAGGCAGGGCAACAGAAGCTAAGACCCAGCAAGGTATGTGTGTGTGTGTGCACATGTGCACGTGTGTGTGTCTGCGTGTACGTGCACTTGTGTCTGCAATGCTAGAATTATTACAGCATCTTAGTAATAGTGCTGTCACTTCTCTGGCTCTTGACTTTTGTCCCTCCTAAACCTGAAGGCATCTTTGTGCCTCATTTACTCGAGAGCTCAGAGATACATCTCCTACATATCACTCAGAAAAAAGAAATGGCCCTAAATAGCAACAGGCAAGACACTGGATGTATGATTCATAAATTCCCATGGAGTCTTCCCCCAGCAGCACATCTCTGATCCCCTGACCTCACCCAAAACCTTGCCTCTGACCCATGTTGCTTCCTCCTCCCCTTCATACATCCTTGATCCCCTTAGGGCTGTCCAGCTCCTTGCCTTAGCGTGATCCTCAGAACCTACCCTAGCTTCCCCTCCTCCCCTGTGTTCTGGTCTGTCATGCCAGCTGCTCTGATGGATGGGCTCCTAGGGAAGAAAGATCCATGATGAGACTTGGTGCCATCTCTGCACTTCCTGCACTGTGTAATGAGTGAGATGCTCGGTATAAGTCGCCCTAAAAGTTTTCCATGTAGAGTCCAATCTTGTGGCAGTGGGTAAAGGGTTTTGAGACCTGTAATCAAATTGAGTGCCAGACACCTGTGACAAATTTAAATAGCCTTCAAAAACCTGAGAAGATGTCCATTTCCTCTTGATCTTTTCAAAACAAGGTCTTAAGAGTGTTCTTCAAAATGTAATGTCTGCCAAATAAGGATGAATGTTGTGATTCATATTTCTATGAAAATAGATGATATTTATTAACTTATTTATTATTGTCTAATTCTTTTGTTCAAAGTTGTCAGTACCATTTATTCATCAGAAGTTCTTCACATTCCTTTATGAGACACTTGCAAGTCCGCCTCTAATATATTTTTCCAACTCCTTACCTGTCATGGGGAGTATGGAAAGGACTGTTTCTCTGCATTGCACTATTAGATAACTCAAGTTTACTGTAAATTGAACCAGGAAAAATACTGCTGTAATACCTTTCAGCATCAGGTGTTTAAATAACTTTTGAATGGAAATGTTATTTAATATTCAGTGGTCATCTGCAAATTTTATTTGTGGATTGCCTGTTTAAGAAGCTGTAATAGTTGGTTAACAGGAAGGATGGGCCTAGGAACCCTCAAATTTATGGCAAGTATATGAGAAGTATCATGGGGGATGGTGCCATTAACCTAAGGTTTGTGTAACTTTGGCAAGTGTCAGAATTGTACTGCACCATCCTTACTCTCATGACATGGGTCCCAGCCTGTTAGAAAAAAAAGGCTGGCACATGGCACGTGGAAACATCAGGTCATGTCCTCTCATACCTGGGCTGAATAGTCCAGGTCCATTCGTCTGGGACTTGGATCAGGCCCTGATGGCTGGCCCTCACCTGTAACAGTATTGGCTGCCCAGGAAGACCCAAATGATCTGCACGAATCTATGGAGAAATTCAGACCACTCACTAGATACCAGAAACCCATAGCTCTCATCACCACCTCGCTGGCTACAGACCAGGGCCAGCCTTTACCAGGTGAGTACCTTGTCCCTGGGACAAATAGAGAAATCAAATCAATCTGTGCAAGAACACACAGAAGGAAAGACAGAGACTCAGGATACTAGGGAAAATAGTGGAGCCCATTCAGCTACACAGAATCAGCCCTATCTACTCCTTCTGCCATGAGAACTCCTCTGACCTGGATTCTTAGTCACACAAAGTCTTCCCCGGACGTGAGCCTGCCTTTCCTCCTCACTTGGGGCCTGACCAGAAACTCTCCAGAAGGGTCTGGAGGATTGAGCATAAATATCTTGAGATTTTCACTCATAAATGCTTGTTAGGGAGGAAGCTACATTCACCTGGGGTGGGGCTAAGAGCCATAGAACTGTGGAGAAATGATCACTGAAGGGGTGGGGCCCTTTTAGAAACCCTTCCTTCCTCTTAGCTGCCACCCACACTCTAGCTGGCCTCTACCGTGGAACCACATTTGAGAAAAGGGAGATCTGAATGGGGAGAAGTGGCCTCCTGAGGTGTGTGGAGAGGCCTGTTTTGGAGGTTGGCATAGAACAGCCTCACTCGCCACTGGAACAAGGGAGAGCTATATGTATACAGGTGTCACCTGTATATGATGGCTGTCTGGAAAGTACCCAGCCATGAACGTCTCTATTTTTCACAGTACATGGCTGGACACGTTCTGAGCAGCCATCCTATACCCGTAGAATGGTAAGAAGTCTACTGCTGTTAAGTGCTACAGTGTCCAGTGTGTGAAATAAGTTCTCCCTGATATTCACATTTATCCACCAGGCCCTGGATATGCAGAAGGAACAGACAGCCTAGAACATGAAACCCTCAAGAAATGGAAGTCATCACCCACACACTTCAAGACTTGCCACTTCCAGAATCCCTTCTCCTTCTGGAAACACATAACCCATCCATTCATACTTGTTGATCCTGAGTTCAAAATTTATGTGAGAATTCCCATGGCTCCCCTCCCTCAAATTCCATCACATGTCTGTGTTTTCACCTTAGTGAGAACACACAGAGTTGGATGGGAGTAGCTCACAACCTAATGGGCAACTCACTCCCTAACAGAAGCCCATCACAGCAGGGATGAAAATGAACTGCCAGCTGCTACAGGTCATCTGGAGAGGAGGAATTTTGAAATCTCAGGGGGGACAAGAGACTTTCCAGATTGAGCCTGTTGGGACCTACTGTCAACAATGGAGCTGCTGATATCTGTGGCCCAAGATCTCTACCCAGGGACAGACTCAGGGACAACCCAGGGATAGACTCAGGCCCAGACATTCAGTGTGACACATGTACAGGCAGGACAGACTGCCACAGTCATTTTCTCTTTTTCTATGGGGGGCATTGAATAACTACAAGGCCTGACAACTTACTAAAACTGCTCATTGAGGAAGTGCTTAGACATGGCTCAGCTGAGCAAAGGATATATCATTGCAGTTAACTGGAAATTTCACACGTTCAGAAGAGTACTGACTTTTTTTAATTTCAATTTTTTCAATTATTTTTAATTAAAATAAAAACATATTTTAGTGTACAACATGATGATTTGACATAATATATGGAATGCTTAAATCAAACTGATTAGCATAGCCATCAGCTCACTTATATGTTATTTTTGGGAAGATATTTAAAATTTACTTTTAGATATTTTGAAATACAGCCTTGCATTATGCACATTAGGCTAGATCCTTCCAAATGCCCTCCTTCCACATACCAATCGCCCTCTCCCTCCCCTCCCTTCTCTCTCCTTGTCCCTTCCCCTTCCTAGACTTTTTGTCAGGGTGTTTGCTTGCAAACCCTGACCTGGTTTGAATGTTGGCTCAGAAGAATGACACTGAAAATAGGTGAGTTGAAAACAAAGTCTGAAAGTGCCTGGAGAAGGCTGACATATACTCAGGTGGAGTATTAACACCAAGAAAATGCAGCCTTCTTCTGGCCTCTTCAGAAGGCTTTTATTGATTGCCAACAAAGGTGCATATGGAAAAGACAGGGTTGAAAGAATCCCAAATTCCCAGTTAGGCAGGATAGAGAAAGAGATTGGGAAGAGAGTGGGACTGGGTAATTGATAGACTGTTTATAAATACTGGAGTGTGTATTTTAATAAGTGTGGAGGGGGAAGGTAGTTCTGTTCACATAGGGGAAGTAAACCAAGTTTCCTAATGTAACTACAGACTCAAAGATTTTGATCCTTGTCATCTGTTGACTTATAGGCCTAGTCC
>CAUYRH010120036.1:0-14220 GCA_963574655.1 Perodicticus potto
GATACATCCAAAAAATGGCCGGGCGTTGTGGCGGGCGCCTGTAGTCCCAGCTACTTGGGAGGCAGAGGCAAGAGACTAGCTTGAGCCCAGGAATTGGAGGTTGCTGTGAGCTGTGATGTCACGGCACTCTATCCAGGGTGACAGCTTGAGGCTCTGTCTCAAAAAAAAAAAAAAAAAATAGATGGGCCTTATAGTGGTGCCTGTAGTCCCAGCTACTTGGGAGGGCTACTTGGGAGGCTGAGGCAAGAGAATCACTTAATCCCAGGAGCTGGAGGTTGCTGTGAGTTGTGATGCCAGAACACTCTACCCAGGGTGACAGCTTGAGGCTCTGTCTCTAAAAAAAAAAAAGACTATGCTGGCTCAGTGCCTATAGTTCAGCGGGTAGGGCATCAGCCACATACACAGGAGCCGGCGGGTTCGAATCCAGACTATAGGAGCCCATTACAACGTCTGGATAGTTTTTCTATTTTTAGTGGAAACGAGTCTGACTCTTGCTCAGGCTGGTCTCTGAACTCCTGAGCTCAAGCAATCCACGTGCCTCAGCCTCCCAGGGTGTTAGGATTATAGGCAAGAGTCATCACACCCCGGTAAAATTTTTAAGTTTTTTTAAATTTTTTTTTGAGACAGTCTCACTATGTCACCCTCAGTAGAGTGCTATGGTGTCACAGCTCACAGCAACCTCAAACTCCTGGGCTTAAGCAATTCTTTTGCCTCAACCTCCCAAGTAGCTGGGACTACAGGTGCCCACCACAACACCTGGCCAGTTTTTTTGTTGTAGTTGTCATCGTTGCTTGGCAGGCCCAGGCCGGGTTCAAACCCACCAGCCCTGGTGTATGTGGCTGACGCCCTAGCCGTTGAGCTACAGGTGCCAAGCCAAAGTTTTTAAGTTTTGAACGTGGCTCCCTTGTTTTCATTTTTCACTGGGCAGGGAGAATTATGCAGAGTCTTGTCAGTCACACTGAGTCACTCTGGGCCTTCTTCACACTGGCTCTCTCTTCCCATTGAGCCACATGCTGCCCCACCCCTCACCTGGGTAAGCATAGCCTTCAGGGGACCTCAGCATAGGTGTCCCCTTCTTCAAGTAGCGGACCTGACTCTCTGTGCTGAGTCAGGCATCCCCTGCTGGCTTCCTAACCCCATGGGCTCCTCTGTCCCAGCCATGTCAGCTGTGGGTCATCACTGCCTGGGAATGGGGTCTCTCTCCTCCTCTGACTGTGAGCTCCAAGAGGAAGGGCCTGGGCTGTCACATCCCTGATATGTCCCCAGCACCATACTGCCCTGGTTCAGCATGGAGCAAAGTTTTGGGAACTTATTCCTAAGTAAAGAGGGAGAGTGGAAGGGAGAACTACGACTCCCTGCTCTGTCCCATCAGCCGCACTTCAACAAGCTGATGCGTAGGAAGTGGCTGAGCAGCCCGGAGGCACTGGACAGCATCGTGGGCACGCTGGGCGCTCAGGCCCTGGCCTTGCGCCGGATGCAGGACGAGCCTTACCAGGTGCGCCTGCCTGAGGGTGGGCGCGGGGTGGGGAGAGTAAGAGCGCTGAGGCTAGGGGAGACCCCCCCCTTCCAGGCGGGGAGCTGCTCCCAAGGGTGGAGGAGGTGCGCCCTGCCCGGAGTCTTAGTGCCCGCTGGAGTGTGAGGCCGGTGGAGGGGGGGCTCTGAGAGAGGCTGGGGCACCTTTTTGGAACCGGTAGGAGTGGGTGTCCGGGAAAGGTATCATCGGGTAGGGAGAGGGCTGGGGCTGGGAGTCCTGTGGGAGGGGTTCCTGTTGGGTGCCCGGAGTGGATGCGGGCGGGTGGGGAGGGTGTCGCCGGCAGCCTGGCGGGTGGGGGTCGGTCTGACGTGGCTGACACCCCTCTTGTCTCCCATGCCCGCAGGCGCTGGTGGCCGAGCTGCACCGGCGGGCGCTGGTGGAGTACGCGCGGCCCCTGCTCCGCGGGCGCCTGCGCTGCAGGTCGGCGCGCACCCGCAGCCGCGTGGCCGGGAGGCTCCGCGAGGACGCGGCGCAGCTGCAGAGGCTGTTCCGGCGTCTGGTCAGTGTAGGGCGGGCGGGGCTCCCAGAGGAGGCTAGGAGAACCCCGGGACTCAGAGGCGGAGGCAGGGCTTAGAATAAGACCCTCATCACCCACCTTTTGGTCAATAGAAACGAGTTAACACTCTGATCCGTACCCTTTGCGCATGAAAATGGGCTTGCTTTCTGTGAGAGCTCGCCTAGGGGTGCCTATCTCAGCTGTGAAAGAATAGTCGTCCCCAATCACTGCTGCGGGGATCAGATCAGTTAATTCCCAAATGCTCAGGAAGGTGCCTGGCACAGAGTTAACACTCCATAAACGTAATAGTTATGAACGTAAGTAGAAGCTAAATGCGACAGAAATTCTGAATCCTAACATCTCCAAGCCCCCAAATTTAAAATCATCAAATTTTATTGGTACTTAGTTGTGTTCGGCAGGACTAGAAGGTCCCTGCTCAGTCGCTTTTCCAGGAGTTTCTAGCCTGGAGTCCTTGGGATTTTTTTTGTTTTTTAATTTTGAAAGAATTGTAGATTCACATGGAGGTGTAAGAAAGAATGCAGAGGGCTCCCTTGTGCGCTTTATCCAGTTTCCTCCCAATTGGAACATTTTGCAAACTTGGAAGAGGTTTTGAGTGGTGTTCTCTGAGTCCCAAATTATCTGCGAAACAGGGAGTAGATTACACTATATATTTTTCTTCAAATCTGGCTATAGTCTTTTGTTTGGTCTTGGTTGAGACAGAGTCTCACTCTGTCACCCTGGGTAGAGTGCTGTGGCATCATAGCTCACAGCAACCTCAAACTCTTGGGCTGAAGCAACCCTTTTGCCTAAGCCTCAGGAATAGCTGGACTAAAGGCTTCCGCCACAAAACAGCTGGCTAGTTTTTTTCTATTTTTATTAGAGAAGAGATCTTCTTGCTCTTGCTCTGAGCTCAGCTGACCCACCCTCCTCAGCCTCCCAAAGAGCTAGGATAACAGGCATGAGCCACAGTCCATTTTTTGGTAGGTTTTATAGACGGGAAACTGAGGCCAGGAGGGACTAGAGCAGGAGAAGGTGGGCCCCGGGAACGGTGTGGTCTGGGAGAGTATGTGAGCCCTCAGCCTTCTTACAGGAGTCCCAGGCCTCATGGCTGGACGCTGTGCTGCCCCATTTGGCCGAAGTCTTGCAGCTGGAAGACACGCCCAGTATCCAGGTGGAGGTGGGGGTGCTGGTGCGCGACTACCCAGACATCAGGTGAGAGGCACAGCCGCCCGCCTCGCCGCACCGCCACCGCTGCCCTCCGAGGTCTCCTGGCGGCCTTGGCAGCCGTCCCTGCGTTTCCTGCCTCCTGGGCAAGGGAGGGAGGCGGCGAGCGTGTCTGACGGCCGTTTCCTGCTGGAACCAGGGCATTATTAATACGATTTCCCTCCTTCTCCGGCCGCCGCCGCCACCAGGGCTTGCAAACAAACAGGCGGTCACAGGAAGCCCAGGGCAGGGGGGCGCGGGGCCGCCCGGCAGCAGGAAGGGCCAGCCCAGCAGGGAGCCGCGGGGGACACGGGGACACGCACGGGCACGCGGGCACACACACGCACTTTGCGGCAGGCACAGGCGCCATTCAGGTAGTAGTGGGCCACTTCCTTTCTGTGTGACCTTCTCTGAGCCTCAGTTTCCTCGTCTGTTCCATAGGGATACGGTACTCTCTTCAGAGGATTATCAGAGAACTTGTCATCATCATCATCACCCACCACAGTTAACAATACCAGCTCTCCCTCCTTGAGTTATTTCAAACCTAAATAAGCATCTTACATGTGCACTCTATAAGTAAGAGATACAATTAAGGTCATTTAGAAAATGTATGCAAGTAACTCATCTGAGGCATGCAGAAATTAAATAGCTCCTCTTAGTGTCACAGCTAGCCAGTTGCAAAGTTGGGACTTAAACCCAGGCAGCAAAGTAACTTCCAAGCCAGTGCACCAGACCCGCACACCACACCACCGTCTGTGAGTGCTGGGTGGTGGCAGTGGCAGCAGCAACCCTAGTTTGCTGTTCAGGCAGGCTGATATTCTATACTCTCAGATACAAAACATCACAGAAACAAGGACTGAGGCATGAGAGGGTTTGTGTTCCAGGATCAAGGCTGGGGGTTCTAGAACTCATTCAGGATGATCAGTTCTGGTTCTGGGGAATGGGATCATGTTCTTAGGAAGGTACAGAGCCCTGGAGTCCCAAGGGGTCCCAGTAACCCTGCTGGGTTGGAGTTCCTGAACTTGAGTCTCAAATCTCAGATATGAACTTGAAGCCGAAGCTAAGTTTGAGATTCTCTAGCTGGGTTGGGAGGAGTGATTTGAAAGCTAAGTTTGGGGACCCTGTTTTGGAACTTGGTTGACCTGGAAGGTTCTTGAGCGATGTTTTGGGTGAGTATTTTGGAGCTGTGGGGATTCTAAACCTGGCATGTGAGAAGATGAAGACCCTGAACATTGTAGGAAGACCCCACAGCTCTGTTTGAAATGAATATTCTTGAAATGTCAGGCTCAGATCTTGAAATATGGTGCTGGTTCTGGAGTTGAGTTTTGGATCCATGATCTGGAACTGAGGTGGGGGGTGAAGGAAAAGGTCCTAATGTGTTGGATTTAGGGGCAAAGGTTATAGACTAGAGCTGGTTTGGGGCATGAAGTTTCTGGCTGGAGGGAGGGTCCCTAAGGTGAGTTTTAGTCCTGGAGTGGAATTTTGGTGGAGCACCAAAATGGATGGGGACAAAGTGAGTCTTCCAAAATCAAATTTGGGGATGAAAGTTCTATAGTGGGTTCTAGGTTGAGAAGTTTTGGGTTGAATTGTGGGTGAGGGTTCCAGAACTTCAATGGCAGGTCTTAGGATGAGGTAAGAGTTAGGGTGGAAATGTGGGTGAACACTTCTGGGTGAATTGAGTGATGCCTGTGGGGCTGTTTGGAATGAAAGTGAAGATGAAATTAAGGATTTGCTATAGAGCCCAGAGCTGAAATGGCCATGAGGGCACCAGGATCCAGGCTAAGATGGGAGTGAAGATCGAAGGTTAATGAGAAGCTGAGGCTTGGGATGAAAAGAACAATTTCAGGGCTGGGTTTGGAGATGAGCATTCTGGAATTGATTGGATTAATGGCAGGAGGATTTGGAAATGGCTGAAGCAAAGTTTTGGAGGGGAGCTGGCATAAGGTGAGAGCCTGAGAGGGGGATCTGATTCCAGAGAAGGATCTGGATGGCATAAAGGGATTCCAGAGCTGAGGCAGGGGAGGGCAGGGGTCAGGTGGGGTTCATGCATGGGCTGGGTATACATCTGGAGTCAAGGACCCCCATGCCCTTGTCTATTCCTCCACCCCCAGGCGCAAGCATGTGGCAGCCCTCCTCGACGTCCGTGGCCTACGAAACACAGCTGCCCGCCAGGAGATCCTGGCCGTGGCCCGGGACCTGGAACTCTCTGAGGGGGGAGCCTTGTCACCCCCTAGGGACCATGCCTTCTTCGCAGACATCCCTGTGCCCCGCCCATCTTTCTGCCTTGGCCTCCCTCTCTTCCTGGGCCATCCCCCCCTCTCCCGACTGGCCAGGCCCAATCTGGCCTGTCTTCCCTGGCCCAGGCCTCCGTCTCCAGTGCGGCCCCGGGCCCAGCGCTGAGGTTCTCCCAGCCCTCCACCTAGGTGCCCCCATCTCTGCTGCTGACAAGCCACCCTCCCTTGTGGCCTCCTCCTGACTCTCTGCCTGGGACCACAGACCCCTGGGATGGGAAGACCCTTACAGGTTTTCTCATCCAACCCAGTCCTTGTACAGAGGAAAACAGAGGCCAGAAGGAGCAAAGACTTTCCCAAGGCCACAGAACCCATTGCCAGCACCGCCCCCCCCATAGCCCAGTGTGGTGTGTGGTGTTCTGGAAGGCTCTACAGAAATATCCCAGCCCTCCCCCCTTTCCCCTCACCTCAAGGTCTGGCCCCGATCCAATGTATTAAGGAATGTTCGATACTTAGAATAAAGAGGTTTCTATTTAACACAAGGAAGGGCTGAGGCCTGAGTGTGTGGGGGAGGAAGGGCCAGGGCAGGGCTCAGGGCCAGGGCTACTCACACACCCCAGGCCAGGCTGGGCTCCAACTCTCTGGCAAGACAGTGGCAACTGCGGGAGGCTGTGTGGAGCAGGAGCGGCAGTGACGCCTGTGCACTAAGACTCTGGGCTGTGTGGCTCCCAGTCGGGCCCTTGGCTGCTCTGAGCCAGGGTCCCTCATGGTGTCAATCCCAACCTGCGCGTCCTTTCCTGAGCCTGGCAGTTGCATCTTGGCATGCCCTCCCCATCCATCCTTAGCCGGGAAGCCGTGTCAAGAGAGGAAGGAGGTTGGGGGCAGGGCTGGCAGCATCCAGGGCGCCCTCCTGGGTTGACGCAGGAAAATCTCAGGGTGGGAAAATTTCCAGCCTCTCACCCTCAACCCCGCCGCATCCTGGTCCCCACGGAGACCTTGAGGTCAGCCCCTGCTGACCTCTGCCCCTCCGGCCTGGGCTGGACAGCACATGATGGATGCTTCCTGACTTGTGGTATTTTGTGTTTTGTTTTTTGGCTTTTCCTGAGAAGTCAGAAAGAGGAGGCAGCCTGGGGTCAGCACTGTGGCTGGAGTTGGAACCTCACACATGCATGTGTGAACTTGGGGAGGTGGAGGCTCCAGACCCTTGGAGCCTCAGGGCTGTGTGACCCAGGGTCAGAAGCTGCCCATCTCTGGGCTGTGGCTCCCATTCCTCCCTAGGGAATTGCTTAACTTCTCTTTGCCCAGGCCTGCGTGAGCTGGTATGTACCTTCCTCACTTCATGCTCCAAATGACATTTTCAATGTCATTAATATGCCAAAGAGCAAGAGAAAGGTCGAGGAATCCTTTGCAACAATATGTTGTAGTCTGTAGGCATTTAATTAAATATGTGTTAACCTCAGTTTGGCAATGTTCTTTTCAGATTTGGGTCCTGATGAATCTTGAAATTATTATTATAGTTATTGTTTTGTGTGTGTGTCGGGGGGCAGAGTCTCACTCTGTTCCCCAGGCCAGAGTGCCATGGCATCAGCCTAGCTCACAACAACCTCAAACTTCTGGGCTTAAGTGATCCTCCTGCTTTAGCCTCCCAAGTAGCTGGGACCACAGGAGCCCACCACCAAGCCCAGCTAATTTTTTCTATCTTTAGAAGAGATGGGGTCTCGCTCTTGCTTAGTCTGGTCTTGATCTCCTGAGCTCAAGGGATCCTCCCACCTCAGCCTCCCAGAGTGCTAATTATAGGTGTGAGCCACTGCACCTGGCCAGAATGTTGAAATTACTATTCTGAGTGAATTGAGCCAGTCACAAAAGGATGAATAGTACTTGATTCCACTCACATGAGGTGCCTAGAGTGGCCAAATTCATAAAAACATAAAGTAGAATGGTGGTTGCTAGGGACCGGAGGAGTGGAGAATGGAGAGTTATTGTTTAATGGGTACAGAGTTTCAATTCTTTTCATTATGTATTTAGTATGTATAATATGATATATTGTGGGATGGTTAAATCCAGCTAATTAAAAATGCATAACCTCACATTGCATTTTCCTGATGATTATTGATGTTAGCATTTTTGCATATACTTGTCAGCCATTTATATGTCTTCTTTTAAGAAATGTCTACCCAGGTGCAGTGGCTCACACCTGTAATCCTAGCTCTCTGGGAGGATGAGGCGAGTAGATTGCCTGAGCTTAGGAGTTCAAGACCAGCCTGAGCCAGAGAGAGACCTTGTCTCTAAAAATATCTGGCATGTGCCTGTAGTCCCAGCTACTTGGGAGGCTGAGGCAAGAGAATCATTTAAGCCCAAGAGTTTGAGGTTGCTGTGATCTATGGCTCCCATGATTTGAGGTAACACTTCACTAAAGAAAATATGCAGATGGGAAATATAAGTACACAAAAAGATGCTTAACATCATTAGTCATTAGAGAAATACAAATGGAAACTAAGGGGTCACTACCTCAAGCGATTCTTTTGCCTCAGCCTCCCAAATAGTTGTGTCTACAGGTACCCACCACAACACCCGACTATTTTTAGAGATGGGGTCTTACTCTGGCTCAGGCCAGTCTCGAACTCCTGAGCTTCAAGCAGTCCACCCTCCTCAGCCTCCCAAAGAGCTAGGATTACAGGCCTGAGCCACCACACCCAGCCAAGAACCCAATTCTTTTTTTTTTTTTGAGACTGAGTCTCACTTTGTCACCCTGGATAGAGTGCCATGATGTCATAGCTCACAGCAACCTCTAACTCTTGGGCTCAAGTGTTTCTCTTGCCTCAGCCTCCCAAGTAGTTGGGACTACAGGCACCTGCCACAACGCCCCGCTATTTTTAGAGATGAGGTCTTGCTCTTTCTCAGGCTGGTCTCCAACCTGTGAGCTCAGGCAATCCACCTGCCTCGGTCTCCCAGAGTGCTAGGATTATAGGCGTGAGCCACCTCACCCAGCTGCAAGAACCCAATTCTTAAAAATGGGCAAGTGATTTGAGCTAACACTTCACTAAAGAAGATAAGCAGATGGCAAAATAAGTACACAAAAAGATTCTCAACATCATTAGTCATTAGAGAAATGCAAATGGAAACCAGGGGGGTCACTACCCATCTATTAGAATGGTTAAGATGAAAAAAGACTGACCAAGTTTTGGTGAGGCTGTAGGGGAAATGAAACTTTTATACCCAGCTAGTGGGAATGTGTAATGGTACAACCACCACTTCTTTTTTTTTATTTTTGAGACAGAGCCTCAAGCTGTCGCCCTGGGTAGAGTGCTGTGGCATCACAGCTCACAGCAACCTTCAACTCCTGGGCTCAAGCGAGTCTCTTGCCTCCTCCTCCCAAGTAGCAGGGACTACAGGCTCTTGCCACAAAGCTCGGCTAGTTTTTGGTTGCACCGTCATTGTCGTTTGGCGGGCCCAGGCTGGATTTAAACCCGCCAGCTTAGGTGCATGTGGCTGGCGTCTTAGCCGCTTGAGCCACAGGCGCCAAGCCAGCAGTTCCACTTTCTAATGGGGGAAATCTTGCTGTTTCCTGCAGGTACAATGCTGTACTATGGAGCGCCAGGCACACCAGGTGGTGTTCATGGCACACCTCCAATGTTCCCTTGTTCCCTCTTTCTGTGGCTCCTGCCTTGGGCTCTGTGTGCAGCCTCCCCTCCAGCCAGCAGACCCACTATCCCTTCCGCTAGCCCTCCTGCTACTCTGGGCAGTGCCTTACCCTCTAGGCTCTGTCAATTGCCTTCTATTTTCTAGAAAGGCCCCAGTGTGTTGTATTCACTTGAGACCTCTTCATTCCCTTCACCAATATTAACCGAACTTTTAATGCCTCTGTCGTGAGAACTGGGGAAGCACGAAAGCCAAAAGTTGGCAACTGGTCATTATCGAATATGCAGGCATTTTATAAAAGCATTGGATTTTTTTTGTTTTGTTTTGCAATTTTTGTTGTTTTTTCTTTTCTTTTCCTTTCCTTTTTTCTTTCTTTCTCTCTCTCTCTCTCTCTCTATTTTTTTTTGTGGCAGTCTCACTCTGTCATCCTTGGTAGAGTGCTATGGTATCATAGTTCACAGCAACCTCAAACTCTTGGGCTCAAGAGTTACTCTTCCATCAGCCTCCTCAGTAGCTGGGACTACAGGCACTGCCATAGTGCTTGGCTAATTTTTCCCTTTTTTTTTTTTTTTTTTTTAGTAAAGACAGAGTCTCATTCTTGCTCAGGCTGGTCTTCAACTCCTGTGCTCAAGCAATCTACTGTTCTTGGCCTAGCATGCTAGGTGTGAGCCACCAGGCCCAGCTGTTTTTGCTTTTCATGGAAAACTATCCTTGCCTGAATGGTATGACTTCCTGCTGTCCACACTCAGGAAAACTCCCCTGACCTATGAGGATGGAACGAGGTACCCTGGCTCCCTCTCAGGGAATGATGAACAGTTCAGATGCAGAGGGAGCTCCCCGAAGGCAGAGGGGAAGTATGGGTTGGGACTGTGTTCAAAGCCTAGCTGCCAATGATGCAGCATGACACATGGGAGCTGTGGGATGTAAGGAAGATATCTCACTTCCTAAGTTTTCTCATTCGTCCACCTGAGGAGGCTACCTGAAGGTTGGCAGACGTAAGGTGGGCAGCCCCACAGTGATGCTTCAGATGAGGCCAGGATGGCTTGTGGTTGTCAGTAGCAGGTCTCCAGGGTCTATAGGAAAAGGGAACTGAAAGAAGAAAGAGAAAAGAAAATAAAATCAGGAGAAACCCAAGAAGAGGGAGATTCTGTGGTTTGTACAGCCTTTTGTTACTATTTATTCATAGTTTAATTCTTAAAAATAATTGAGGATCAAAAAGACCTGTGTTTGTGTGTGCTGTATGTATAGCCGTTTTCCATGTTAGACTATTGGAAGGCAAACTGAGAAATGTAAAATATTTATTAATCCACTTTAAAGTAGCAACGATAAGCTTCTTCAATATTAACATAAAGTACATGTTTTAGTAAAATAATTATTTTTCTAAAATAGAAAGCAATTTGGTTGAGTGGCATTGTTTTGAATTTTTGAATCTCTTTAATATCTGCCTTAAAAGGAGACAACAACTGGACTCCTAAACATGTTTCTACTTTCAGTCTGTTCTGGTATCACATGTCTTTCTGGAAAACTCCCCTATACGTTTGTGAGAAATTCAGTATTGATGGAGTTAAGAACATGCCACCTCAAAAAGATGCCATTTTGGCATATTGATTATTGTGTGCTGAAGGCTCTTGAGAAATAGTAGTTGGAGAAAGGGCTATCTAACCTCCCCTTTCCTCTTTGAGAAAGATGCCTTCCCTGGGCATCTAGGATAAAAAAATAAGATAAAAAAATAAATAGGATAAAAAAAAATAGGATAAAAAAATAGGATAAAACTAGGATAAAAAAATAACCCTTGTCACCAGAGGCTGGGAAGTGATATTACAATGGATCTACAGAAATAAACTTACTAAACTAACTCTTGTCTTGTGCTAGCTGTGTACCATGCCTCCGCCATATAGCTATGAGTCATTTCTTTATCATTTACTGCTCCTAGAGCAAACCCCTTTGTCTTATCATTTCTTCACAAATTTATCCATTTTTAGTCTGAAAGGTATGAAAGCTTTCTGCTCTGGCCATTTCTTAGGCCATTTCTTTACTCTCTTCTGAGGGTCCCTTTGTACATGTACAAATTAGTAAATCTTGTATGCTTGTCTCCTGTTAATCTGTCAGATGTCAATTTAATGCTTAGACCCAACTGAAGATACCAAGTGGGGGTGGGTGGAGGAGAATGTATCTTTCTCCCTAGCAGTTTGAAGAAAGCAAATAATGTTTTAGACCTCAGATTGGCAAACTATGGTCTGGGGTCCAAATCTGGCCCACTGTCTGTTTTTGTAAATAAAGTTTTATTGGAACATAATTCCCTTTGGCCAGTGGATGTATTCACTCTCCCAGTGGCTGCGTCTGGGAAGCAGTGTCCTACAAAAATGACCTGTTGGGCACGGGAGGGAAAGGTCAAGGATAAAATAGACTTTAGATATGAAGGTGAGCCTGCTTCAAGTAAGAGAAGTTTATAATGAAATTTATATCTTAAAGAATACAGTTATTTGTTCTTAGGTTTTTAATTTTGGGTTCAACCAAACAAGGATTTGTTAATAAACTATTCTAAGCCAAGATGACCAGAGGAATTCATAGCACATGTAAACAACTAAGATGTACCATGGTAATTTTGACAATTGAGGTAGGAATGATATGTTGTGGGGATTTGACAAAAACCAGGGAATGGGGGATGGCAAAGAATTCCTAAAAGCCTGGAAAACCCTAGGAAGATGTGTTAGCTCAGAGGATCATAGCAAAATGCCACATGCTGGGAGACTTAAACAACAGGTGTGAACAGGTGTTCCCCAACTTACTGTGGTGAGACTTCTGGTTTTTCGACTTTACAATGGTGTTAAAGTGATACAAGTTCAGAAGAAATCATACTTTCAGTATCCCTACAATCATTGTTTTTCAGTTTTAGCACAGTTTAGCACATACAACAAATTACATGAGATAGTCAACTCTGTATCATAAAATAGGCTTTGTGTTAGATTGTTTTGCCCAACTACAGGCTAATTTAAGTTTTCTGAGCACATTTAAGGTAGGCTAGGCTAAGCTATGATATTCATAGGTGTATTGCATGAATTTTTGACTAACAATATTGTCAGGTCACAATGTTTTTTTTCAGGACATAACCCCATCATAAGTTGAAGAACATACGTATTTTCTCACAGCTCTGGAGTCTAGAAGTCCGAGATCAAGGTTTGGGCAGGGTGGGTTTCTTCTCAGGCCACTCTCCTTGGGTTGCAGATGCTTTCTTCTCCCGGTGTCCTCTCGTCTTTATCCCCGTGTGAGAGCCTGTCTCCTAATCTCCTCTTACATAAGGACACCAGTCAGATTGAATTAGAGCCCATCCCTATGACCTGTTTCAATTTAATCACCTCTTTAAAGACCCCCATCTTCTAATACAGTCACATTCTGAGGTACTGGGGTTAAGGCATCAACATATGAATGGGGCGGAAGGACACTCAACTCACCCCATAACTAAAGGATACCCCAAAAGGTGACATTAAAATGAAGCATTCTGGCAATGTTCACATACCCAGACTGAGAGAGTACCCAAGTCCCGAGCTGGGTTTTCAGCTTTGCAGAGTCAGAAATTCAATTTTGTAAATGCTCAGTCTCCTGGGAGGGTCTTGTGTAACCAAACTCACCAAGGCTATGAACTTGCTGTAGGCAGAAGGCCAATTTGATCTTCTGTGATGAAAAATAGCTTCCAAATAAGCAGAAATACTCATTTTGGCTGCTGTGACAATCTTTTCCCTGGAAGAAAATGTCATGAGACACAATATTCTACCCAACAGAAGGAAACTGTGAGGATGACATCAGAACGGGATGGTCAGAGAAGTGTTTTTCACCCTGCAGGTCACAATCATTAATGGATTCTGGAATTGATTTAGTAGGTTAACAGCTATCTTTTCTTTGTTTGTTTGTTTGTTTCTTCTTCTTTTTTTTTTTTTTTTATGAGTCAGAGTCTTAAGTTGTTGCCCTGGGTAGAGCACCGTGGCGTCACAGCTCACAGCAACCTCCAACTCTTGGGCTTAAGCGATTCTCTTGCCTCAGCCTCCCAAGCAGCTGGACTACAGGCGCCCACCACAACGACTGGCTATTTTTTCTTGCAGTTGTCATTGTTGTTTAGCTGGCTGGGGCCTGGTTCAAACCCGCTAGCTTGGGTGTATGTGGCTGGCACCCTAACCACTGAGCTACAGGCACCGAGCCATCCAGCACCATTTATTGATAAGCTTGCCTTTTCTCTGTTGAATTACTTTTGTTCCCTTGTCTGTAATTAGGTGGTCTTTTTGGCCTAAGTAATTAGGTCTCTTTCTGGGCTCTCTGTGCTGTTTCATTGATCTATATGTCCGTCTTTTTACCAATTCACACTGCCTGGATTAATGCAACTACACAGTAAACCTTAACATTGAGAACAGTGATTCTTTCTACATAATTTATTCTTTTTTTTTTAATTAATTATTTTTTTATTAAATCATAGCTGCGTACATTAGTGCAATCAAGGGTACAGTGTGTTGGTTTCATATACAATCTGAAATGGTTTCATCGAACTGGTTTAACAAAGTCTTCTTGGCATTTTCTTAGTTATTGTATGAAGACATTTGTATTCTGCATTTAGTAAGTTTCCCCTGTACCCTTCTAAGATTCACCATTAATTTATTCTTATATTTCAAAATTATGTTGGCTTTTCTAGAGTCTCTCCCTTCTCATATAAGGGAATGGAATAAGCCTTTCTACAAGATTGGACAATTAATAAGCCTTTCTACAAGTTTGCAAAGTCATCCTAGGAAAAGTGCTACATACCTCATTGCTGAACATCACTATGTCACCTTTTAGGTACTCTCCTTGGGAAACCACACCAGTGCTGGAGCTTAGTCCATCCTTCAAAGCACTTTTTCTAAGATGAGTTCAGAAACTTAATTGTCAGATCTTGTATGTCTACAAAGAAGCTTGCTGTGATTTTGATAGGAACTGCATTAAATGCACGGAACATTTTTTTTTTTTTTTTTGAGACAGAGCCTCAAGCTGTCACCCTGGATAGAGTGCCGTGGCATCACAGCTCACAGCAACCTCCAATTCCTGGGCTCAAGCGAGTCTCTTGCCTCCGCCTCCCAAGTAGCTGGGACTACAGG
>CAUYRH010120037.1:0-12367 GCA_963574655.1 Perodicticus potto
TTGTGGTGGGCGCCTGTAGTCCCAGCTACTCGGGAGGCTGAGGCAAGAGAATCGCCTAAGCCCAGGAGTTGGAGGTTGCTGTGAGCTGTGTGATGCCACGGCACTCTACCAAGGGTGATAAAATGAGACTGTCTCTACAAAAACAAAAAACAAAAAAACAAACTTAGAAGCCATGAAGTGTCAATAATCAACTCTGCATTATGCCTAGTAGCAGTTTTTAATTATGTCATGACCGAAGGATAAGGTAATAGACTTGGAGAAGGAAAAATGGAGTAGGTCCATGACCCAAGCTCAGGTGGTCACAGTGTGTCTTCTGTCTTCCCCTCTACATTTACCCCCTATCATTTTCTTCTGGACTGTGCTCCAGAAGGCTCACTCACAAGGACATTATCAGAGGGCTTCCTTGCCCTGTAACTTCTTGGTTTGGTCAGTGGCAGGCAGCACTAAGACTGGGAGGTTAGAGAAGGGTGTGGTTAGAGTGCTGACTCCTCAGCTCACTCCCTCTCAGACTGCCATGGGTTACCTGAGTTCCTTTATCAAGGCCACAACTTTGTGCCTTTGGCCCTCTTCATAAAGCCACCTTCTTAACTTCTGGTAACCACTCCTCCCCTCATCCCTTGAAGCCTAGGAGTATAATGGCTCCTAGTTATCACAAGTGCTGGGACACTGTCCTCTGGTGATGTGTTAAAACCCTGCCCAAACCTTTACGAAGAGTACCTTTCTTTTTCTTTTGAGACAGAGTCTCACTATGTCTCTTTGGGTAGAGTGCTGTGGCATCACAGCTCACAGCTTAAGCAATTCTCCCTCCTCAGCCTCCCACAGTGCTGGGATTACAGGCGTGAGCCACCACGCCCGGCCCGACTATTTTTTGGTTGCAGTTATCATTTTTGTTTTAGCAGGCCCGGGCTGGGTTTAAACCCACCAGCCTTGGTGTATGTGGCCGGCGCCCTACCCACAGAGCTACGTGCGCCGCCTACAAAGAGTACCTTTTAAGATTCTCCTTAAGGTACCTATTTAGAATGTACCATTGCTTTCCTGATAGAAGCATAACTGTACACACACCAGCCAGTTGTTTGATTTTAGACAAGTTATGCTCACAAATATACAGACAGCAAATAAAATTTGAGGTACCACACCCATTCTAAATTCTAACCTAAAATCCCACTTTGAAGTCCTATTTTCTATTATATATACCAAGTCTCAGTCTGCAGGAGCATAAAAGATTAGCATAATACATCATCATACCAGCAGGAAGCATTCCATGCCAGGAAGAACTTCTCTAGTGCCTAAGAACTCACTCTTCCAGAGGAGGAATTCATCAACATTGTGGGAAAAGTCCTTTAGAATCAACCCAACACCACCATTTTCAAATCCATGTCATTTGTTTTGCCTTCTGTAAGTCCAGGTACCCTGTATTTCACAGGATGCATGATTTGGCATTTTACTCACCTGCTCCACTAAGATCAGAGTAAGCTCTGTGGCCTTATACCATTACACATTTTGTAAATTGTTTCATTTACAAGATGGTTGTAGGGGAGCTGAGTAGTCTGGAAGGTCACTTACATCTCTGATCATCTAATGAAACTAATTTAAGCAGTCAGGAAAATCATTCCTCACTTTAGGCTAGGTGGAGTGGCTGGTGCCTATAATCCTAGCACTTTGAGAGGCCAAAGAAGGATTGCTTGAAGTCAGGAGTTTCAGGTTGCAGTGAGCTATGATGACACTACTGCACTCTACCTGGAGTGACAGAGCAAGACTGTGTCCAAAAAAAAAAAAAAATCATCTTCTCTTTCAACTCCCAACTTCACCTGAATCATCAAATTTTACTTTTTTTTTTTTTTTTGAGACAGAGTCTCACTTTGTTGCCCTTGGTAGAGTGCCATGGTGTCATAGCTCATAGCAACCTCAAACTCCTAGGCTTAAGCGATTCTCTTGCCTCAGCCTCCCCAGTAGCTGGAACTATAGGTGACTGCCACAACGCCTGGCTATTTTTATTTTTTCAGACAGTCTCACTTTGTCACCCATGGTAGAGTGCTGTGGCATCACAGCTACAGCAACCTCAAACTCCTAGGCTTAAGTGATTCTCTTGCCTCAGCCTCCCAAGTAGCTGAGACTAAGGCGCCCAACACAATGCCCAGCTATTTTTTGGTTGTAGTTTTTATTGTTGTTTTGCAGGCCCGGGTTGGATTCGAACCCGCCAGCTCTGGTGTATGTGGCTGGTGCCCTAGACGCTGAACTACAGGCACCGAGCTTATTTTTAGAGATGAGGTCTTGCTCTGTCTCAGGCTAGTCTTGAACCTGTAAGCCCACTCAATCCACCACCTCAGCCTCCCAAGTGCTGAGATTACAGGTGTGAGCCACCAAGCCCAGCTAAATTTTACCTTTCTTTAGATAGCTCTATCTCCTATCTGAAAACATTATTTGAAACTTCCTCTATTCTTTTCAAACTCGAGACCAAACTCCTCTTGGCAGATGACCTTGTTTGCTACTTACCCAGCAGCATCACTTCCTGTCACCAAATCTGCAAACACCCTTACAAGATACATTTCAAGACCTTCAGTAGAAGTCTGAAACCACACATTCTAGCAAACACTATATATACTGTCCTTTCCTGTTCAGACGTACCTCTGATAAAGCTTAACTTATACATTACTCATGGTAAGAGATTAACTGTGATAACTAATAATAAAACAATTACAATATACTAAATAAAAGTTATTATGTGAATGTGTAGAACCTACTCTACTGCAGGTTACTGAAATCACAGAAAGCAAAAGTGCAAGTAAGGCAAACTAGGACTACAGCTGCCCTTCCTCCAGTCAAACATCCATTGTTTCTACTGATCTCCTACCTAGCAACAGTCCTCAGTGGAGTTCCCAGGTCCCTAAAGGTCCATAGACCTTTTCAGGGTACATAAGGAGAAAAACAATTTCATAATTGGACATCACCAGTCCTTTTTGGCATGTTGACATTTGCACCAATGATGCATAAACAAAGACAGGTAAAATTGCTGGCATCTTAGCATGGATCAAGGTAAAAAAAAAGTCAAGTTTCATTTAAGAATGTCATTAATGGAGGCAGTACCTGTGGCTCATCGAGTAGGGCACCAGCCCCATATACTGAGGGTGGTGGGTTCAAACCCGGACTCGGCTGAACTACAAAAGAAAAAAAAAAATTGCTGGGTGTTGTGATGGGCACCTGTGGCCCCAGCTACTCGGGAGGCTGAGGCAAGAGAATCGCCTAAGCCCAGGAGTTGGAGGTTGCTGTGAGCTGTGTGATGCCACGGCACTTTGCCTAGGGCGATAAAATGAGACTCTGTCTCTCAAAAAAAAAAAAAAAGAAAAAGAATGTCATTAATGAAGCAATAAAAATATGAATTGTATTAAATCTCAAAGTGAGTACACATAAAGCACTTGTGCACATACTATAATAACCTACAGATGTGGCTCAGGGCACCAGCCACATACACTAAAAGTGGCAGGTTCGAACCAGGACCGAGCTAGCTAACCAACGACAACTGAAACAAAAAACAGCCGGGCATTGTGGCAGGTGCCTGTAGTCCCAGCTATTTGGGAGGCTGAGGCAAGAGACTCTTTTGAGCCCAGGAGTTTGAGGCTGCTGTGAGCTGTGACACCACGCACTCTGCCGAGGGTGACAGACTGTCTCGGAAAAAAAAAAAAAAAAATCATCTCAGCAGCGCCTGTGGCTCAAGCCACTAAGGCACCAGCCACATACACCTGAGCTGGCGGGTTCGAATCCAGCCTGGGCCCGCCAAACAATGACGGCTGCAACCAAAAAATACCCGGGTGTTATGGCAGGCACCTGTAATCCCTGCTACTTGGGAGGCTGAGGCAAGAGAATCGCTTGAGCCCAGGAGTTGGAGGTTGCTGTGAGCTGTGATGCCACAGCACTGTACCCAGGGCGAGAGCTTGAGGCTCTGTCTCAAAAAAAAAAAAAATAAGAGGGAGGCGCCTCTGGCTCAGTGAGTAGGGCGCCGGCCCCATGTAGTGAAGGTGGCGGGTTCAAACCCGGCCCCAGCCAAAACTGCAACCACAAAAAAAAAAAAAAAATTAATAATAATAACCTACAGCTGTCTTGAGAAAAATTACCTGTGCATTTGTTTGAGTTGCAAGCTAAAATATCCACTTTTTTTACTGGGACACCATTTTTATTTGAAAGACTAACTGAAAAACAGGCTACTCAGACCTGACTTGGATATCTGCTATTTATGTTGATCTGTTGCTTCGAGTGGATGAAAAAATAATTAAAAAAAAAAATTATCTTCTCTTTCAACTCCCAACTTCACCTGAATCATCAAATTTTACATTTGCTTTTTTTGTTTGAGACAGAGTCTTACTGTGTCGACCTCGGTAGAGTGCAGTGGCCTCACAGCTCACAGCAACCTCTAACTCTTAGGCTTAAGCGATTCTCTTGCCTCAGCCTCCCGAGCAGCTGGGGCCACAGGCGCCTGCCATGCGCGGCTATTTTTTTGCTGCTGCTGTTGTTGTTGCCGTAGTTGTTTATCTGGCCCAGGCCGGATTTGAGCCTGCCACCCTTGGTGCCTGTGGCTGGCTGACACCATAACCACTGTGCTACGGACGCCAAGCCTCAGTTTTAATTTCTCATTTGGCAAATATTGATGGCTATAAACCACACAAAGCCTCGGTAATCATTTTTAATAGCACAGAGGGGTCCTGAGAGCAGAAAGCTTGAGGATGCCCGGCCGTCTTCAGGAACCCAGCGCTATTCTCTCACTGCCCACCAACTGGTCCCCCTCTTCTGGGTCAAGGCCACCAGCACAAAGTGACGCCCCACATCCGGCTGCCACCTGGCTCTTCCCTGCCTCGTCGCTGGCAGGTGCCGCCTGCATTGCCCTGGACACTCCCTGTCTGCCTCCTGTGAGGTCACCACTGCCCTCGGGCTCGCAGACCCAGGACAGCCCGGCTAGTGTCCTCGTGTCCACCCTGGCCCTTCTCTGGCCTCCTTTCTCCACCGAGCCCCGGCACCGGGGTTTTTCCTCCCGGCCGCCCCACGTGGCGGACTTCTTCTGCCCTCCTGCCTGGGTGTCTGCGCGGCCAGGGTGTCCAGCGTCTGACCAACGCGTCCCAGGTCCACTGAGTCTCAGCCCCGGCCCCACCTTACCATGGTGAGCTCAGCCGCTGCCGCCCAACGCCGCCACTAGACCCCAACCGCCGCCACCGCCTCCGCGCGCTCAACTGCCGCGGCCTTCCTGCGCATGCGGCTGCGGATTGGCCCGCCAGGAACCGGACGGCTATTGGGCCAGAACTTCTGGGGGGCGGGCCGAGGCCTGGGATAGCACTTCTGACTGGTTGTCATTCAAGGCAGCGTGGTGGCGCTTTCTGATTGGGCGCAGGTTTGGCGGGAAGGCAGCAGAAGGTGGTTTGGGGCCTTCTGGGAAGTCCTCGCGCGGTGAAGCGGCGGAACCGCGACGCAGCCTTGCTGGGATACAAAGCATTACCGTGCACCTAAACCCTTGGCGTGCGCATGGACGGCAATGCTATGCCACGGCCCCTTCCCGGGCCTTCTCGCCTCCATGCTGCTTGTTGGGTTTTTGCAAACAAGAGGCCGCTGTCTACTCAAAGTCCCGGCACCGCCTCAATCTTTGCTCCTTTCCTGGTGCAGAAAAGCCGTTCCCATCCAGCACCCGGGAAGAAGGAAGGATTTGATCACTTCTGTCAACCTACAAGGAAGAAGCTCAGGCAAAATTAGTATCAATAGGAGTTTGTTTGAGCCAAGTTCGAGGAATTGGGAGCATAGATTCAAATTGCCATGAATATACACGTGAATTAGCTCCGGTTACAAGTACGTTTATTTTTTATTTTATTTAGCTTGGACTACATGTGACAGCCACCCTGCCTGGCTACAAGTATGGGTGCGGTGTGTGTGCACGCGCGTGCGTGTGTTTCAATATTTTATTTTATTTTATTTTATTTTATTTTATTTTTTGAGACAGAGCCTCAAGCTGTCACCCTGGATAGAGTGCCGTGGCATCACAGCTTCAATATTTTATTTTATAATTATTATATATTTTTTTAGGGACAAGGTCTTCCTCTGTCACCCAGGCTGGAATGTAGTGGCACATCACAGCTCACCACATCATCAAAAATGTAAGCTATTGATTGGTTATACATTGTTCTTTGTATCACAGATTATAGGAACAAGAAGATCGTGAGTGGAGCAGCTAGTCAGGAACAAAATGCCTTTAAATAATTGCCCTAGGGCATAGGTTGGGAAGGGGCTCAAGACCTAGTACCATGTCTCACTGGGCCTCATAAATTTTGCATATCTCACATAGTACTCTCAGACAGCTGTGAGTTCTTTTTCTTTTTCTTTTTTTTTGTGAGCTATTTTTCTTTTCTCTCTTCTTTAGTGACCTGCCTCCGGGGAGGACACACTCTTTTCCCCAGAAGAGCTGAGTTGGGACCCAGTGCCCATTTTGGAGGATTTTAGAACAATTACCTATTCTTTCATACTTAAAGAGCATCTTAAGTTTCTTTAGGATCCAGTGTGGATTCACATCTGGGAAAAGCACACTATGTCACTCTCGGTAGAGTGCGTGTCATCACAGCTCACAGCAACCTCAAACTCATGTGCTTAAGCGATCCTCTTGCCTCAGCCTCCCAAGTAGCTGCGACTACAGGCACCCTCCACAACACCCGGCTATTTTTTTGTTGCAATTGTCCTTGTTTTTGGCCCAGGCTGGGTTCAAACCCACCAGCCTCGGTGCATGTGGCTGGCCCCCTAAGCACCACTGTGCTACTGGTGCTGTGTTAAGTAATGTGTCTGCTTAACAACTGGAATATGTTCTGAGAAATGTATCATTAGGAGATGTTGTCATCATGTATATATCAAAGAGTACTTGTACAAATCTAGATAGTATAGTCTACTGTACACCTAGACTATGTGGCATAGCCAATTTCTCTAGGCTATAGACCTGTGCAGCATGTTCCTTTACTTAATACTGTAGGAAATTATAAAAACAATTGTTAGTGTTTATGTATCTAAACATAGAAAAGGTACAGCAAAAATATGGGATTATAATTTTATAATAGTAATCATATGCCACTATTTCATACTTGGTTCATCACTTATCAAAACATCATTATCTGGTGGCACCTGTGGCTCAATGGAGTAGGGCACCAGCCCCATATGCCAGAGGTGTTGGGTTCAAACCCAGCCCAGGCCAAAAACTGCAAAAAACAAAACAAACAAAAAAACCCCATTATTTTCAGTACTATAATATTTACTTTTCTGATTATAAAAGTGACATTCTCAGTAGAAAGTGTGGAAAATGCAGAAAAATGCAAAGAAAATAAAAATGGGGTGGTGCCTGTGGCTCAGTGGGTAAGGTGCTGGCCCCATATACCGAGGGTGGTGGGTTCAAACCCAGCCCTGGCTAAACCGCAACAAAAAAATAGCTGGTGGGTGGCGCCTGTGGCTCAGTGAGTAGGGCACCGGCCCCATATGCTGGAGGTGGCAGGTTCAAACCCAGCCCCGGCGAAAAACTGCAAAAAAAAAAAAACACAACAAAAAATATCCGGGCATTGTGGCAGGCGACTGTAGTCCCAGCTATTCGGGAGGCTGAGGCAAGAGAATCGCCTAAGCCCAAGGAGTTGGAGGTTGCTGTGAACTGTGATGCTATGGCACTCTATCGAGAGTTAATAAGTGAAACTCTGTCTCAAACTAAATAAATAAATAAATAAATAATAAAAAGAAAAGAAAAATGATCCATAAACCTACAACCCAGAGATAAATATTACTATACCAGTAGGACTTTGGGGGTCTTTTTTCCTCTCTGTATAAATTCATACTATTTTTATATAATTGAAATCAAACAATATGATTTTTTCTAACAACTCTCTTGAGATGTAAGTCACATACCACATAATTTACCCACTTAAAATGTAAAATTCAGGGTGGCGCCTGTGGCTCAGTGGGTAAGGCGCCAGCCCCTTATACCAAGGGTGGCGGGTTCAAACCTGGCCCCGGCTGAACTGCAACAAAAAAATAGCCGGACGTTGTGGTGGACGCCTGTAGTCCCAGCTGCTCGGGAGGCTCAGGCAAGAGAATCCCCTAAGCCCAGGAGTTAGAGGTTGCTGTGAGCTGTGTGATGCCATGGCACTCTACTGAGGGCGATGAAGTGAGACCCTGTCTCTACAAAAAAAAAAGTAAAATTCTAAAGTTTTTAGCATACTCAGATTTGCAGAATGGTACCAATCAATTTTAGGACATTTTTTCCCTAACCACTAGATAACCAGGAGTGAACATTTTTGACATCTCTAAAGAAACCTAGCTATCATTCACGTTAATACAAATTCACACATTTAAATCATACCATTCAATTTATTTTAGTATATTCACAGAATTGCCACAATCACCACCACAATCAATTTTAAAACTTTTTTTTTGTTTTTCCCAGATGGCTGTTGAATTTATTTGCTTGATTAATAATGATCCTAGCGAAAATTAATTAAGCCACACTAAGACATTTGTAATGAAATACTGATTTTAAAAATCCATGATACCTTAATAGAAATTAGAGTTTACACAAAGAGAAAGGAACCTTTAATATTGCCAGCAGCTATAAAGTGAATGTACTAGAGCTGACTAGAACATTTTTATGAGCCCAAATTTCATTTCTTTTTATTGCTGAGTAATAGTTCATTATATGAGTTATACTCCATTGTATTTATCCATTGGTGGGCATTTCCACTTTCTGAATATCATAAATGATGCTGCTCTGAACATTCATATGCAAATTTTGTTTATTTTGTGTTTTCATTTTTTTGACACAGAGTCTCACTTTATAACCCTCAGTAAAGTGCCATGGTGCCACAGCTCACACCAACCTCAAACTCTTGGGCTCAAGCAATTCTCTTGCCTCAGCCTCCCAAGTAGCTAACAGCCTCCCAAGTAGCTATAGGCCCTACCATAACGCCTGGCTATTTTTAGAGATGGGGTCTCGCTCTTGCTCAGGCTGGTCTTGAACTTGTGAGCTCAGGCAATCCACCTGCCTCGGCCTCTATACACAAGTTTTTACATTGATATGTATCTTCATTTCTCTAGAGTGGAATTGTTTGGTCATATGATAATTCTATGATTTATCTTTTCAGGAACTACTAGAAAAGCCATATGAGTTTTGGATCCCAGTTTCCTCAGTTAACATTAATCATGTGTATTTTCACGAATTGTTAAATGTTTTCTGAAAATGTGCCTTTTAATGTTTGCAGAGTTCCAAATCTTAGTTGAAAGATCCCCTGGTATTTGGATATTTCAAATTTTCATTATCATAAGCAGCATTTTGATAAACACGAATCTTTTTTTTTTTTTTTTTTTTTGAGACAGAGTCTCACTTTGTCAGCCTCAGTAGAGTGCAATGAGTCATAGCTCCCAGCAACCTCAAACACTTCAACACAAACGATTCTCTTGCTGCAGCCTCCCAAGTAGCTGGGGCTACAGGCGCCCACCACAATGCCTGGCTATTTTTAGAGATAAGGTTTCTCTCTGGCTCAGGCTGGTCTTGAACCTGTGAGCTCAGGAAATCCATCTGCCTCAGCCTCCCAGAGTGCTGGGATTACACACATGAGCCACCGCACCCAGCCTAACACAAATCTTCTTATGTATCTCTGTATTATTTCGGCAGAGTAGATTAGTGGGATGATCTGATCAAAGAATAAAAGAATTTTAAGGCCCTTGATGCATAATAATATGCCTTTCAAATAGGTTGTACCAGCTTGCTTTTCATAAGTAGAGTTTGGGAATGCTACTTGTACACCTCTTCATATATATATTTTTTCTTTTGAGACACAGCCTCAAGCTGTAGCCCTGGGTAGAGTGCCATGGCATCACAGCTCACAGTAACCTCCAACTCCTGGGCCCAAGGGATTCTCCTGCCTCCGCCTCCCAAGTAGCTGGGACTACAGGTGCCTGCCACAACGCCCAGCTATTTTTTGGTTGCAGCAGTCGTTGTTTGGCGGGCCCGGGCTGGATTCAAACCCACCAGCTCAGGTGTATGTGGCTGGTGCCTTAGCTGCTTGAGCCACAGGCACTGAGCCACACTCTTCATATTTTAATAGTCTCCCAGGTCACGAGAATATGAATCTCTGGAGGCAGGGACTTGTTTGGGTATCTTTAACTCCATTCCCAGTGCCATGAGCAGCACGCAGTCAGGGCTTGTGTTGATTAGTGCAGGGACAGAGAGACAGGCACTGCAGGTGTCTGAGAGATCATGAAGGTGAGCTCCATAGGACTTAGCAGCCAGCTGATGGAGGGACTCAGCTCAGACACAACTGGTCACAAGGCATCATGAGTCAAAGAGTGCTCAATGTACAAGCTGAAGTGGCTGGCAGCAGGAAACGAGAAGCTACACTCCAAAGTCATGTAGAGGCCGGCGCTGGTAGGGACAGTCTGAAGACTGGCAGCAACTCTTTTTCATACTCTGCTCTAGGAGTACCAGTCTTTATGCAAAGCCCTGGAAGAATTACCTTCACTGAGCTAGCAAGATCATCAAACTGTGCGTTCACCTGGATATCCTGGGGAGAAATCCATTACAAGGCAGTATATTATTACATTCTGAGAACTTGACTATTTTTACTTAACACACACATACACGCAAGGTCTCAAAGAAGCTCATCTGGGTGCCTTCTCTCCTGTGGATGTCAGACTCTCCAAACTATTAAAATAGAGAAAGGGTCCAGGTACAGTGGTTTCACGCCTATAATCCCAGCACTTTGGGAGACCAAGGCAGGACAATCACTCGAAGCTGGGAGTTCAAGACCATCCTGGGCAACATAGCAACACCCCATCTCTACCAAAAAAAAAATTTTTTTTTTTGTAGAGACAGAGTCTCACTTTATCGCCCTTGAGTGCCATGGCATCGCACAGCTCACTGCAACCTCCAACTCCTGGGCTTAGGCGATTCTCTTGCCTCAGCCTCCCAAGTAGCTGGGACTACAGGCGCCTGTCACAACACCCGGCTATTTTTTTGTTGCAGTTTGGTTGGGGCTGGGCTTGAACCTGCCACCCTCAGTTTATGGTGCCGGCACCCTAACCCACTGAGCCACAGGCACCGCCCTACCAAAAAGTTAAAAAATTAGCTGGGTGTTGTGGTGTGTGCCTAGGCAGGAGGATTGCTTGAGCCCTGGAGTTGAAAATTGCAGTGAGCTATGATGTGGCAACAGTGCAGTAAGAACATTTAACATCCGTTGTCCCAAACCTTAAGGACTGGCTCTTTATGTATTACATTTCTGGAAAGGCTTTGACTCAAGTCTAGGTTGAAATCAGGGTTAGAGTAAGCACTCATTTGTAATTGGATATTTCTTTTTTTGAGACAGACTCCTATTATGTTGCCCTTGGTAGAGTGGTGTGGCATCACAGCCCACAGCAACCTCAAATTCTTGGGCTTAAGCAGTTTTCTTGCTTCAGCCTCCCAAGAAGCTGGGACTACAGGTGCCTGCCACAATGCCTGGCTATTTCTTTTTCTTTTTTTTTTTCTTTTTGTAGAGACAAAGTCTCACTTTATCACCCTTGGTAGAGTGCTGTGCAGTCTCAGCTCACAGCAACCTCCAGCTTCTGGGCTTAGGTGATTCTCTTGCCTCAGCCTCCCGAGTAGCTGGGACTACAGGCGCCTGCCACAAAGCCCGGCTATTTTTTGATGCAGTTTGGCCGGGGCCGGGTTTGAACCCACCACCCTCGGTATATGGAGCCGGCGCCCTACTTGCTGAGCCACAGGCGCTGCTCAATGCCTGGCTATTTCAATGTTGCAGTTGTCAATGTTATTTTAGCAGGCCCAGGCTGCTTTCAAACCTGCCAGCCCGGTGTATGTTGCCGGTGCCCTAACCACTGAGTACAGGTGCCGAGCTGGGACATTTCTTTTAATAACACTCATTTTTGAATTCTGTAATGAATGACTATGTAATAGTGACTTTTCTCTGTATTACATAAGCAAAATTGAATGAACAGGGGCCGCGATCTCCCTTACAGCCACTGCACTGAATCTATAGCACCACAGTGCCCCTGCAGGCAGCACTAGGGATGTGAGGGGAGAAGGGCAGCCGTGGACACAGACAACCTGCAAATCTGAACATTAGTGAACAGTGTGCATCACGCCCCTAAGCCCTACCTGTTCTCTGTCAGCCAATGAAGAACCCAGGCAGAGACCAAGGTGAGACCAGGACAGAACTACCAGTCCAGAGGGAGCAGACTGGGAGAGGCCTTTAGACCTGTGTTCAGGCCTGTGCCACATGGTGTATCTGGGCGGGGCACTTTATTTCTCTGACCCCGCCCCTTTCTTTCTCTAATGGAGATCATGATCCCTCACAGGACTGTTGGGAGGATCAGAGATGAG
>CAUYRH010120038.1:0-27760 GCA_963574655.1 Perodicticus potto
ATAGTGATTAAGAAAATGCTATGAAGGCTATCTCTCACAGTATGATCAAAATGTTTCTGATTGTATATGAAGCACATTCTGCCCTATGATTGCACCAATGTACACAATTATGATTTAATAAAATTATTTAAAAAAAAAAAACACTCCAGTGAAGTTGGAAAATGATTTGGAGAAAGATCTTGAAAGGCTTTAAATTCTAGGTTAAGAAGTTTAGATTTAATGAGTGTTACACACGAGTCATTTTACTTATTTTCTTCACTTAAGAAGATCTATCTTTAATCAACGGGATATTGCCTCTGTAGAAGAAAAAGTGGTTCTTGGAGTTGAAAAAATATCTCAGATGTTATAATGGTTTGTGGCCCTGCAAATGGTTTTATTACATAAATATTTATATAGTATGTCTGAGGCAGTAAAGTACCACAGGGATGAGAGTCATTAAAAATGATTTAAAAGTTTTTAAAAATATTAAAGGATGCAATAATATAAATGAGTTTGAAAAAAAAATTTTTTTTTTGAGATAGAGTCACCCTTGGTAGAGTGCCATGGTGTCATAGCTCACAGCAACCTCAAATTCTTGATCTCAAGTGATCATCTGTCTCAGCCTTCCAAGTAGCTAGAACTATAGGCACCCACCACAATGCCTGGCTATTATTTAGACACAGTTCTTGCTCTGGTTCCGGCTGGTCTTGAACCTCTGAACTCAGGCAATCCACCTGCTTCAGCCTCCCAGAGCACTAGGATTACAGGTATGATCAACAGCATCCAGCCATGAAAAAATCTTTAGAAAAAAGTATTAATTTAAATTAATAATCTGTATGCCTGTAATACATTTTATAAACTTTTAAATCATATACTAATACAACCATAGGTCTCTAAAAATTTTAGCCACTCTCTGTCTGAGAACAAATTTCTTTGGACACATTATCTTCTCAAATCCCATGAGTTAGAAAATTAAAGCATACTCTGAGTTGGAACTAACAATACTTACCTGGATAACTGATAGATCAAATCCTGCCCAAATAGGGCGGACTCACCTGTAAGAATCAAATGCCTACCCCCAGTCCACTGGATGTCCCACCTGGGAAAGGTAAATGGACCAATCCCCACCCTTCCGACAGATGTCCAACCCAGGAAAGGGGATGTCCCAACCCCCACCCTCCTAACCTTTAAAATCCCCATCCATCTTGACCCATGTGCTGACTTCCTTCTTGAACTCAGCTCACCCTCTCCAGAGTGGAATACAGGCCACAGTTGCCCACACAGAGCCTGAATCCTGTTTTCCTTTCATTTCCCATCTTGAAATAATCTTTTATTTTTGGTCTTTGACCTCTCAATAACCAATAAAATTTCATCCTCAACTTATCTCGTCTGATCTATTTATCCTTCTATTCCTAAACACCATCCCTTCACGCCCTGAATGAGTGACTTTCTGCTCCTAATCTGTGATGTCCTGTGAGTATCCCTCAGTTCTAACTCAAATGTTTCTAACAGACACAGTGTTTGTGTCCACACCAAATGCACACGTTGAAAGCCTCATCTACAGTGTGTTGGTATTTGAAGTTAAGGCCTTTGAAAAGTAATTAAGGTTGGAATAGGTAAAGAGCATCATTAATGCCTTTATAAAACAGAAGCAGAGAAATAGCCAGTCTCTTCCTCCACTGGGGGAGGATACAGCAGGTAGTTTGCCATCCGCAAACTAGGAAGAAAGCGTTCAAAAGATACTGAATATGCCAGAAGCTTGATTTTGAATGGTCAAGCTTCTAGAACTATGACAAATGCGTATTTGTTGTTTAAGACACATCATTTCATTATAAAAGCACAACCTAATGTAAGATACTTACTAATCCAGATGCAACTATTAATATCTCATTTATTAAGCCATCTATTACTTGAAGCAAGAAATTGAGTTTAGTTCTGCAATTGGCAGAAAATTTTTTCTTTCCTGGTTAAGCATACAAGGTGTTATGGCCTACACGATTTTTCAAAACCGTTGAGAAAAAGCAAACATAAAATGGTGAAAATGACATTTAAAGGGGGTATCTGGTAGGCAATCAAATAGAGGAAGTGCAAAGAAAAGGGGGGGTTCAGTTGGTTAGCTGAGGGACTGCTAAATCAAGGTAAGCGTTTCTTTGGTGGAAATAATTCAACTGATAAAGGATATTCAGCAGAAAGTTTTGATATTTGGTTCACTGTTTAATGCAAAGAATGCTTTAGGACATGCGATGGAAAAGGACTAACCAAGTCTTAAAGTTTACAATTGAATTGGGAGAGTAAGAAAGTTTAGAAATGTCCTGCCAATGGCTGCAGAAACTGTAAAAAGACCCAGAAAATTTTAACAACACAGAATTGAAAGATATTCTGTTCACCTAGGAGTAGCAGGTAGATTTAAGGGTAATGGTAAAACCCCAAGCTCAGCCTCAAAAATTATGGATAACAAGAAAGAATGAGAATGGAAGGCTAGAAAAATGGAACCACAATAATGACGGCACAGTTGGAGGTTGGACGGCAGAGTAGATTTGTAAACTAGAAAAGAAAAAGTGGAAGCACTAGAGGGATATATTTTAGACACCTCCATTGTTACGATGAATAATTTGAAATTTACTCTTGTCAATGGGACATGTCTTTGTTTTTTGTTTGAACTCAAACCATATAGCATTTGTAAAATGGGACTAACAATCTGATATTCCACCTCTGTCTGCATCATCTCTGATCATGAGTCTGCATCATCTCTGATCATGACCGGGCAGCAGAGATGAGGCATTCAAAGCCCACAGGATGACCTTAACCAACTAGATATAATCAATGTTTTGTAAATAAAAAGTACACCAAAAAACATTTTTGGTCTTCCACGTGTGTGCTGAAACTGGTGAGGTCTCTGATTATCTATTTCTAAGCTTTCCTTTTGACTGTCAAATTTCTCTACTGTCCGGTTATAGATCATGACTTTCTATAAAAAAGAACATGATTATCTAAAATGCTTTCCACACAATTCTATATAGTATCATACACACACACAGCACTTCATAACATCAGCCACACTGCTGGCAAGAGGTGTCGGTCTGCTTTTCATCTCTTTTCAATAACATCCACCACTATATGCATGATACATTTTTTTCTTTTTATAACTATTTTTATACTGGAATAGAATTCTGTAAATTCAAAGCTATATTCAAATCCCAAGTCTCACACAAAAGATGTGATTAGGGGCCCAACTGTGCCTCTCCTTGGGTCTAACTTTGAGTCAGGACTGGGAATTATTATGTTATATGTTTATGAAGTATTCAACCTCTTCTGCTCAGTGCAATTATTGATTTCTTTGGTTACAGCTAAAGTTGATATACAGAACACACCCAACACAAAAATTACACACAGGTGTCTTGATTTCTCTAGGGAATCTTGAGATTGTCTTCACTGCTGTGTTCCAGGAGGCTCTAGAGTGACTATCTTATTTACCCTGACAATAGCAAAAACAATTACTGCAGCCTGACAGTTGCTATAGAAATATCTTTACCCATGTTTCAAAAGGGCTTGAGGTCAGGCTGTGAAATGCATTTTCCCCCACATAGCGATGCACGGAATTCTATCACCCAAAGTGCTTTGTTTAAAGAATTTTACCCAAGAGAAATAAAATTTCTCCCCGTTTCTGTCAAGGCAGGAAATGTTTGCACACTGGCTTATTCACTGCTAGCAGCGTACCCACATAGGGGATCTGCCTTCCTCAGCAACTTCTGAGTATTTGCGCGTGTGTAGGAGCGTGTGAGCCTGTGCACACACAAGCACCCATGCAAATGTTGCCCACACATAATCTCAACCTGCCAGTGTCGCCACGTGGAGAATCACAACGTGCTAACATCTGGGCAGGTGCTCTCATGACCTTCCCAGGGCAACACGAATTTCCTTTCGTAGCGACAACAGCATTGTGGCAGCCATTACATCTACATTCAGTGATGCAGTAAGGCACAGTTCAGCAGTCATTTATAAATTTTACATACAAATTCAAGCATGAGAATACTTCCAAGAGAAGAGGAAAAAGAAGTGGACAATTTGTATTCAGAGCTAGTGTTTCAGCGGCCATTTAAAAGAATCAATTGAAAGAAAGAAAGAAAAAAAAATTTGTGCCTTGCTCTTGCCCATTCTCTTCTTTTTATAACAAATAGATTTAGTGTTTGAACTTCAGGTATTTCTAGCAAACATTCTACTTGAGCTACCTTCAGAGTGATTCACAGGAGAATTTTAGACAAGTTGTAACATATGTTTGTAACATTTTAAAACTGAATTGAATCATTAATTTAAATAAAGACAACCTATGATAATACAAATAGTTCTGGTGAAGCAAAGATAAAATAAAGTCCTCAATAACAGGTTGTGACATAGGATGCAGAGCATCTATTTAAATTTAAATTTCAGATTAAACAGAAGATTTCAATTTTTAGTATAGAATGTCCCAACTATTGCATGGAGCACATGTCTGCTAAAAGTTATTTTTTATCTTAAATTCAAATTTAACTAAGTCCTGGTACTTTTATTTACTAATTTGGCAAACCTCTATATGCAGGCAAGTGAGAGGTATATACCTTAAAATCTTACCAACCGGATGCCAGTGTCACTATATTTAAACATCTAAACTTACTCTCCTATTTCTTCTAGCTCCATAATATAAAATATTTAGAACAAATAAAAGGAGATGCTTCACTCAGCAGGCAGTCACCTTGTGAAATTCACTGTCACCATAGGTCACTGGGCTGAATAATTTTATGACCAATAATAACATTTGTCTGAATGCATGCTGAGAAAAGGTAATCAAATCTCACACTTTAGGGAATAAGTTGCTCATTGCAGAAATTGGGAGGGAATGACTTCCTGCACAATTGGCTAGGGGTATTACAAGGGTTACAGTCATTGTCAGAGAAGCTATCTGCCTCCATGGATCAGTACAGAGGCTGACAAATCAAGGTACGTGGTCCTGAAAGGGGATGCAAAAGTCCTGGATAGTAATGAGGATAATCATGATGATGAAAATAATGATGCACAGGCTTATTTTAAAAAGGTAACTCATGCCTCAATAGGGGAAAATGGCTAATTTGAGATTATTTTATGTGATAAAATCTAAATAAATATATTAATTTATGAAGACTGTTTTTCCCATTTGGGCCAAGATGATAGAGTGGGGACTGTTCACTAGCCTCTCTCTCTCACACAGGACTTCTGCCTTCCTTTCAGCCCATTTTACAAACAATCTCGCTTTTATAGCATCAAGATAGGAAAAAACAATTATAAACCAATTGTAAAATATATAAAAGAGGTGATTGCACAGAATTATGAAAAAGAAAACTTTGCCTTTTTTTCCAGCTCTCAACATCTCTTTTTCCCTTCCTTCTTATGAACCTAACCTTGCCATATTCTCTTTCATTTTTTGCCACAAAGAAATGCTGTGACAAATGAAGTCATTGTAAACTGATGTCAGGCATAGGCCTATTACGGAAGTCCTTGAGATAAGGGGGAACAGGAAATAGGCAACAGTTTACGCAAAGCAAGGAAAACCTAGTGCTAGAATTTCTGAAAATGTAAGGAAAATTCTAAATGTCTAACAAATCATTGCATATATTAGGCTGTGAGGTAGATAGGATTCTGGCATTTTTAGAGAAAAAGGACAAAGTGGGTGCTCTACCTCGGTGCTGCCCCCAGCAGTTGTCCCATCTGGGAAGAAGGAGAAGAGTGCCCCTCTCCCCACTCCCCCTCCTTCCGCCTCCTCCCCCCTCAGAGCCAGCCCACCTTAATCACATCCTGAGCTGCTGCCTCACAGGAGAAGGGAGAAACCCCTGCTGGTCTGCACAAGAATACAGGGAATCCCAGCCCCTGGGCCAGGCAGCCCGCCAACAATAGGAAAAGTATTCTAGAACCCAGAAAGTCAGCGTAATTTGGTCTGAGTCCAAAGGCTTGAGACCAGGGGAACTGAAGGTATAACTCTCAGTGGAGGCGGGGGGCGCAGGTGCTCCTGTAAATCCTGGAGTCAGAAGGCAGAAGGCGAAAGTCTACCCAGGTGTGGGGGCACGTGCCTGTAGTCCCATCTACTCAGGGGGCTGAGGCAACAGGATCTTTTGAGCCCAAGAGGTTGCTGTGAGCTACGATGAATCCATGGCACTCTCTACCCAGGGTAACAGAGTGAGACTGGCTTCAATAGATAAATAAATGGATAAAATAACTTGAAGTAAAAAAAGGAAAAGTGCGCATTTAAATGAATAGAATTATCACCTTCAGATACAATTAAGCAATTTCTGACCCCATTAAATATAAAATTACTATATATTTTCGCTCAAAAATACATCTGGGTTACCGTGTGTCCCAAAGTTTGCCCATTTATTATGGGTGGCCTTTGGGACATTCTATATTTATAATATTAACTACTTCAGTTGCAGAAAAGCTAAAATGCAAAGGTATTTTGTCTAAGTGAAATATGAGATAAAGCAGATAATCAAGGATGGATTTATTTATAAAGAAGTAAAGAATTTATTTCCAGGATGAAACTTGACCCTAGAATCTAGTGACATAATTAGTACAATCAAAGAATTTGAAACCATGGTTAAAAATCTCAGTGAGTAGTTTAACATTATTGTGAAAAAGATAACTATTTGAATTAAAGATAAAAAGTTCACCAATACATTTTTGTGAGTGCTGTACCAAAATTTAAGAGATTTAAATGCAGCTTGGTAATAATATTTTTAGCAAAGGTGGCAGATGGTATTTTAAATCCTGTTTCAGTATTATACTTGGGTTATACTTCAGTGTTACACTTACGTTTCAGTGTTATACTTGTATAAATTTTATACTGATGGATTTTCCTGAAGGTAATCAATGTTTTATGTTAGTAGAGTTTTTTCTTGTCTTTACTCTTTTAGGAAAAACTGTTTTGAAATAACCCAGATGTTTGGTTGCACCCAAGTATGCTTTAATTAATTAATGTTTTGTTTTAGGAACAAAAATATCTGTTTGCGTGGTATTATCAGTACTGAATTGGCAAAGAGTAGGTATAATCCTCCAGTAAATTAAAAAATCTCTCTATATTATTATCATTAAATATAATGTATTCCTTTTATGATGTAGATTTTCTATCTAAAATTGTTACATTTACATTAAGTAAATATGCAGACATTACAATATACTTTAAATTATGATATGTCAAATAGCTTCAACTTAAAAACTTTTTCCTATTTTTCAACTTCTTTTCATTCCCCTTTAAGTTATAGTTAGGAAAATATTTAATCTTTGTAAAAATTTGGAAGCAAGTTCATTTTTGCTATTAAAAGCTGTATAATATTTCAATGATGTAAACAAGTCTACTTTGGGGAGCATACATTATGGTCATTAAAGTGCTCCCCATATGTAGCTATATTATAAAACAACTAGAGAGAGTGGATTTTGTTTAATGTCTACAAATATTTCATTTTATAGATATTTCCCAACCAACACACAAACATACTCCAACCTTATGGCTGGCAACAGTATATTGCCATCTGTCTGTTTGTATTTTAGGTAGATCATATTATGAAAATGTAGTAAAAATATACAACAGGAAAGATAACTGAAGCCAGTTGTAAGTAGACTGCTTCTTGGCTTGAAATGTTTAGCATGCAAAACATTATCATCTGTGCTCTTTTAAAACGATAGTTTTAAATGAATATAAATGAATACTTGCTTTTTAGGAAGAGCAAACAAGTAGAAATGGATCAAATGGCTAAAATAAGTTTATTTCTTTAGGAAAATGTCATTTTAAAGATATAGTCCCTAATATTTTCTATTTTTTTCTTTGTTTTAAATTATTTTAATTATAGGTATATTCTGTGTTTAATTTAAAATTCCATATTGGATGTATATATGCATATACACATATAATATATAATGTATTATATATTATACATACCTATAATGCATATATAACGTACATATAATATATAACACACATTATATATTATACATACATATTAATGTATATATTCTCATATGTATATACATATATACATAGTCTATTCTGTACTTTGTGGTTACCTTCACTATTTATAGATTGCCTGCTGCTAGGTAGATGGCAGGGGACTTCCATGACTCTTCTAAGGGACAAAGTGAATACTTTGCCTTTATGGTCCCTGCGGCAATTGACCCCCATGGGAAGAAGGAAAAGAACAAGCACCATCTTGATGCTGCCTGACCCTATTCCTGTCCTGAGCAACTGCGACACCTGGTAGACTGGTAGAAAGAGGAATACCCCTGATCTAGGTGGCTCAAGTTGACGAGGATTTGGAAGGTGCCTCAGATTATAGTAAACTAAACTCAATTATCAAGTCATTAACTGTCCATCAAAGGGGTTCCCCAGCGAAGTCTGAGCCAAGAGGAGATCTCCACCCAGGCAGCACAAAACAGGACCCGGACCGTGACGAAAGCCTTTTCGTTGTGACAAGAGTGCTGGGCATTGTCCATGGGAAACATATGTTGCTCTGTGAACCTGTACCTTGCTCTTACTTTTTAAATCCATCTTCTCTTCCTCAGTGAACTTTGTTTCACACTTGCTTTGCTTTCGGTGGGTCTCGTAATTCTTCAGCCAGCATCACACCAAGAACTGAGAACGTGGACAAGTGCCCGAATGCCGACACCATCACTCTCCCTAAAATTAAGTTCCTGAAACTGTATTTTTCTTACAACAAAGAATGAAAATATTTAATATTAGTAACTCAATTGATATCATGTATTTGCTATATTTTCCGGAGGACTATTTTGTCAGTGGCAGATGTAAATTTCTGGATAGATGTGGAAGTATTAGGTAAATTACGTGCAGATTCTTACATACAATTTAATTTATCCAATAGGGCATTAGAAGACACAAAGTTGCCTGAGGTTTCTATCTTTTCTAAATGTCCAATATGCTAAAATTCTGTGTTTGGATTGTTTACGGTACATTTGAGAAAACTGATTTCTAAAAATTCTAACTGTATTTATTTTATGTGTAACTTCATGTTTTCTAAAAATATCCATATCTAACTTGATATTTATTCGTTAATTTATAAATATTGGTCATCAGAAGATAAAATTATAAGCAGACTTACATTTCAAAATATAAAATCAGTCTAATGCCTAAGATAGTTTTACAAAACGCTAAAATTTGTAAACATATACCAATGAACAACCAAGGACCCACAAGTTAAATCTAATAAACTCCAATTTTGGTGGCTCCAAATGCAACAAACAAATAAGCAAACAGAAAGCAAGATGGAGTAACAGAAACTGGATTTAACCTCCTGCTTGAAACAACCAAATAAATGGGCAAATACATGTAGCAATAGTTTTGAACACACTAGTGGACAATTATCCCCGAGGAACAGGAAACCAACTATTTGAATTCTGTTATTGCCCCAGTTCAGAATCTTGAAAGGATTTCCACACTGAGAAGCAGGATAGGGGAACCCAGGTGGAAAGAGTGAATGACTTGAACTGAAACATAGTGCTGTGATCTGAGAAGAGGGTGGCTAGAGTTTGGAGAGGAAGTCTTGTAGAAACACATAAAGGTGGCTGCAGGGGGTTCCCTCGGAGTTTCAACTGAGTACTATTCAGTGCGTGTTGTGTGACTAAACGGCCTAAACTCAAGCAAACAATCATCTAAAAGGCTTAGGGTAAATAATTCCCAGCAATTACATGAGCCTGGGAACAGCATCTCTTCCCACTAGTTCGTTGGGAAACATGATTCCCAAGACACTGAGGATGGTGCTCCAAAGCATTTTGTCTCAGTAATGGAGAATAATTAGCTGGAGAGTAAGCACTGCTGTAATCTTATCTTTACAAAGTTTAAAAACAAAACTCAAGGACCAGGTGCGGTGGCTGGTAACTGTAATCCCAGCACTATGGAAGGCAGAGGCGAGAGGATTACTGGAGGCCAGGAATTTGAAATCGCCCTGGCCAAAGGAGTGAGATTCTGTCTCTATAAAAAAACTTAAAGCTGGGTGTGATGATTCACAACTGAAATCCTAGCTCTCTGGAAGGCTGAGGTGGGTGGATCACCTAAGTTCACAAGTTCCAGATAAGCCTGAGCCAGAGCAAGACCTTTTCTGTAACAGCCTGACATTATGGTGGGTGCCTGTAGTCTCAGCTGCTTGGGAGGCCGAAGCAAGAGAATCACTTGAGCCCAAGAGTTTGAAGTTGCTGTGAACTGTGACACCACTGCACTCTACTGAGAGCAACAAAGTGAGACTCTCTCAAAAAATAAAATAAAATAAAAATGGCTGAGTGCTGTGGCTACTGCCGATAGACCTAGCTATTCAGGAGGCTGACGCAAAAGGATGGCTTGAGTCCAAGAGCCTGAGTTGCAATGAGCTACGATCATGCCACTGCACCACCACAGTCCAGCCTGAGTGACAGAGTAACACTGTCTCTTAAAAAACAGAAAAAAAATCAAGCCCCCAAATGATCGACTTGTTTTTAAGTAACTTAACTATGACCTAGAACAATGCTAAAGAATATTATTAGAAACACAATAAAAATATCCATCACCTAAGAAGATAAAATTTGTAATTTACAGTATATTTACACTATTCAATTTATAATCAAATATTGCCAGGCATGTAAAGAGATAGGAGAATACAAACCATAATGAGGAAAAGTCAGTCAGTCATAATCAACTTAAAACTGATACAGATGGTAGAATTAATAGGCAAGGATATTAAAATAGTCATTATGAACTCCATATGTTCAAAAAATTAAGAGTGGACGATTTTAAAGGGCAGAAATCAAAATTCTATAAAGGAAAATTGCAGCATCTGAATTGAAAATAGACTGGATACGATTCATACAATATTAGACCAGGTAAAATAAAGGGGCAGTGAAATTGCACACACCAGTAGAAATTATCCAAACTGAAATTCAAGAGAAATTTAAGCAAACGTTCACCCCACCTCATTTGCAAATATTCACAGCAACCTTATCTGCAATAGTCTAAATCTGGAAATGATGTAAATCATCAATAAGTGATGGATAAAAAAGTTGTGTTATATCTCTGCAATAGAATACTGTTTAGCCATAAACTGCACTATTGGCATAGCAACATACATGAATGATATTCTTATTCAAATAATTATTTTGAATCGCAAAATAATTATGCAAAATAAATCAAACAACAACCAGCACTTACTGCATGATTTCATTTATATGAAATACTAGAAGATGCAAACTAAGCTGTTTCTGCAGAGAGCCTCTCAGAGACTATGCAGAGAACAGAAATGAGACACAGGTTTGGAAGAGTGGGACAAAGAGATTGCAAAGGGACAAGAGAAATGTTGTGGGGAGTGTGGATGTTTTCCCATCTGTTGTTAGGGATTCAGATGTATGCTTTATTAAACTGCAAGCAAAAATACATAGCTGTTAAAAAAGAAACACACAAAAAGCCAGATTTACATGAAAAGAGTTTATGAGCATTCTGATGTCCCCGCCCTTAAACCAGAACCTCAAGTTTATATTCAGTCTAGTATTAACTTATTTAAAGTATTTTATTGAAAGTAGTTTTTACCTAAACATAATTATCTGTGTTAAGCTTACCAAAGATCAATTGCAATGGCTTAAAAGGCTCTGAAGTTATTTTTATAGTTAGGACAGCAAAAGATATAAATAAGAGTTGATATTGGCTGATCAGGACTTCTAACAATGGGTAAGTGTACCTGGGCTAGGCGTTAGAACAAAGCACAGCGGCTTGGATCCACATTCACGGCTTCGAGTCATCAGCGCAGGCTCCATTCTTCAATCATTTAGCTGGACCTCCCTGTACTAGAGACCGAGTTAATTCCCTTATAGGTACCGTCTCATTTAATGTTTATAGCAAACCTATGAATTAGCTCAAGTTTACCGAGATTGTGTTTAAGACCACATCGCTGTAAGAAGCAAAGAGAAGATACGGTCTCAGTTTGTTAAGAAGCCAGTTATCTCCTAAGCCCTCGAACCTACTGCCTTTCTGAATAAATGCAGCATTACTGTCTTGTATTCACCTTCAATAAATACACAAAACAGAATATTTAGAGAATCAATTACGCTTCTTTTAAGAAACATAAAAAATAATGACTCAAAACGATAGCTGTGTGTCAGTGTTTCTGAAAATAAAATGAGATCATTATTATCATATAGAGATGGAATAAAGGCGGATGAAAAACCACAGTTCAGCCATAATGATTTCATTAGGACAAATCTGTGGCGAGATGAAAGGAGCTGATCACTAACAGATTGCTAGAGAAATGGAGAGTGTGTTGAAGTCAGTGAACGTGATAACACTTACAGAAATGAAAGTTGAAATGCTTTAGAGAAATGAAAAAAAACGAAAGCGATATTTTCTATCTGTCTTAGAGGGCACATCAGAAAAAGGAAAAATGCATATTTTGTCAGTTCAGCTGAGTCATTGATCTCTTTTGAATGCTGAGTCTAATGAGGCAAGGAGGGGAAACACATAATGGTTCTTAACACGTGTGCTTAGCCAGGCTCAGATTATTGTGCAGAACTAAACTGTGTTCCATAAAAGAAGACTTATTTAAATGGATGCATTCTTTATAGCCATAAATATATAAAAATCACCTTAGAAAATAAGAAAAAAGGAGTTTTTAAAATAGCTAACTCCTGGGTTCTTCTAAAGCCTTACTGTAGGTTATTACAACTAAATAAATAGCAACAACAACAAAATCTGTTTCACTTGTACTGTTTTCTGTAACACTAAACTTTACATTTTAAGTTTTTACGGTTTTTTCACAGAAATAAAACTTCTCTAAGCGGGAGGTCATTTCTCATATTCTATATCAATCACTCTTTTACAAAGGATTGGGCTATATCACACTTAACTGAATTTAATCAATTAATGAGGAAAACATAAGAGCAACACATATATTCACTTTTGATATTTGAACTAACCTTTTTGTCCCATCTAAAGAGAATTTTTAATATAATGTTTAGTAAATGGTACATATATAATTAGCTGCCTTTAACTGATGTTTCCAGCACATTACCAAACATTTAATTGGCTCTTAATTTAAAAATTGGATTTATAAAATATAAGAAATCTGAAAATGTGTAAGAAAATTTTAATTGCTCATTACGCGTGATACTGTCATTCAACTTGAACCTTGTTCTTATAGCCGTGGATATCTTTCCAGGCCTCCATGCTGTATGTAGAAATAATTTTTATATTGTAAATCGATTATACTTTGTCTCTTTTGACCATGCATAATTGGAAACATTTCCACTATCCTGTAGGTGTTAATTTTTTCATATAATTCTAATTCTTTTATTAGTGTTAATAGTTTGAATATCTTTAGAATTCTTCATACATATTTTCTAGTTCCTCTAGAAAAAAAGTTAATTCATTTCCTCTAACAGGAAATGTCTTGTAAATTTTGTTTACCAATGCGTCTCTGACAGACCAGGAGCAGTGCCGTTTGCTGCTAAGGTTTTTAACACAGATGCAAGAGAAGTTTCCTCGCGCTTTTTGTCTGCCTGATTGTGACAGCCAAAAGTGAATAAAGGAATACAGGGAAAAAATGGAGAATGTTCACAACCCAGAAATAGCCTTCCTTGTAAATAGTGAAGAACCAACCTATTTCACTCCGGGAGAACCTAAAGTTTGAGATTACGTTGGAAGCTTTGGGAAATAGTCCTCCACCGCCCATATATGGTTAGTTAAACTTGTAAAAGTTTACAGGTTAAAAGTAATCAAAAGCCAAAAACTCTTGGGTCAAAAAAATTGTTTACCAAAAATCCCCAAATTGCTATGAGTAGTTAGTATATCTAAAGTATTATTTCTTTTAAATTAGAATAACAACAAATATAAATAAAAAAGCTTAGCCTACTCATTTTGTCAATGACTTTTTTCCCAATTTTCTTATTAGGATAAAAAGTTATAACAAAATTTACTACTTCATCATTTTGTAATGCATGCAGTTCATTCATAATATTTTGCGACTGTCACCACCATCCTACTCTTTAACTCATCTCATTTTTAGTAAAGCTGAAACTCTATACTAAATAAATAACTCCCCAACTGTTCCCCTCTGCTCCCCCGATAATCACTATTCAACTGTGAATCTCTATAATTTCGACTACTCTAATTACCTCATTTAGGCAGAAAAACACAATATTTGTTGGTGATTCGATTATTTCATTGACGAAAATGTTCTCAAAATTCAATCATGTTGTGGCGTATATCATAATTTCTTTACTGTTTTAAGGCTGAATACTCTTCCATCGCATGTAAATAGCATATTTGGCTTATCCATTCATCTGTTGACAGACCCTGGAATTACTTCCACGTTTAGGCTCTTCGAAAAATGTTATTATACACATGAATGTGAAAATAACCCATTGAGAATCTGTCTTTAATTCTTCAGGTATTTGCCTAGAAGTAGAATCATTTGATCATGTGGTAAATTCAAGTTTAGTTCTTTTTTTTTGAGGAACTGCCATATTGTTTTCCACAGCGGCTGTACCATTTCACATTCCCATGGACAGTACACAGTTGCACAGTTTTCCCACAGTCTTGCCAGCAGTTGATGTTTTCTAGTTCTTCATTTTTATTCTAAAGATAAGAAGTAGATTTTCATGGTCGTTTTGATTTTAATTTCCATAATTATTAGTGTTGACGAGTCCTTGTGAGCCCATGTGCTTACTGGTCCCTTGGTCCTCTTTGTAGAAATGTATGTTGAAGTATTTTGTCCATGTGAGCCACTTTGTTTTGGAGCTTGAGGACGTCTCTACACACTGTGGCTATCAACACCTTATCAAAGTTGATTTGAAAAGTTGTATTCCCTTCTGTGATATCTTTTTAATTGTTGATACTCTTTCAATGTTCTTTTAATTTTTTCTATTTCTATTTTAATTTGTGTATTTTTTGTTGCTGTTGCCTATGCTTTTGCCATCATACCCAAGAAATCTTATCAATTCCAATGCCATCAAGCATTTTAAGACTTTGATCTATTTTGAATTAATTTTTATAAATGGTATTAGATCACAGTCCATCTTCACTCTTTTAAATGTGGATATCCATTTTTCTTAATATCATTTATTGAGAAGATTGACTTTCTCTCTTTTTTTTCAAAACTCACTATAATATCATTGTTATATTATACACACACACACACACATATATATATTGCATACACACATCATGCAGTACTAATCACCCATAAAAAAATGAATAAAATGTTTCACAGCAACTTGGATGGAATTGTAGAACATTAACTTAAGCAAAGTATCTCAGGATACTTTGGAAAAGCAAAACCACATGTACGCTTTAATAATTGGGAGATAATTGTTGGGCAGACACAGGTGCAAAGTGATACAAAGGCAACTGGAAATCAAGAAGGGAGGCAAGGGAGAGAGAGGTAAATACCTACTATCAAGTACAATCAACACTAGTCAGGTGATGGGAACACTAAAAGCATTATAAAGAGTACCTATGTAATGGGTGGCGCCTATGGCTCAGTGAGTAGGGCGCCGGCCCCATATACGGAGGGTGGGGGGTTCAAACCCAGCCCGGGCCAAACTGCAACAAAAAAATTTTGGCAGGCACCTGTAGTCCCAGCTACTCAAGAGGCTGAGGCAAGAGAATCACCTAAGCCCAGGAGTTGGAGGTCTCTGTGAGCTGTGATGCCACGGCACTCTACCAAGGGTGTTAAAGTGAGACTCTGTCTCTAAAAAAAAAAAAAAAAGAACCTATGTGACAAAAACATTTGTACTCCTTTAATATTTTGCAATTGCAAAGTATATCTTTAGGGTGGCACCTGTGGCTCAAAGGAGTGGGGAGCCCTATATGCCGGAGATGGTGGGTTCAAACCCAGCACTGGTTAAAAACTGCAAAAAAAAAAAAAAAAGTATATCTTTAGTCTTACAATCTTCTAAAGTAAAAACCCAGAAATTCAGATTTTAAAAATCCAGTACAATCACTTACCATATATAATTTTGTAACTAACGGTATTTTGATGCTTCAACTTCCCACTGTCACACTTTACGTGTCATTCCTATTTCTCATACTAAAGTATGTCTGTAACACCTCATCTTTAGGAAGTTACTTGTAAAAACAAGTGTGTGGGTATTTTTATTTTAATAAAAAACTTAATCCTCCTACTTTGGATACACAGAGAACCTTTCTCCCTGCCACGAATAAAAGTTTGCACCAATTATATAAGACGTGTTTCATCCAATTTAGTGAAGCCAGAAATGTATTGAGTTGTGTTTAGCTATTAAGCTGATTTGAGATTCCCAGAAGCAGGGTTGGCATTTTATTTATGCTTCCATTCTCAGCTCCTAATATAGCCCTGGCTCCTCATATGAAAACTTTCTCTTTTTTAAATGAAAAATCTTTATGATTGTGATTCATGTATTTTTTCCTATAATTAATTAAAACTTGTCTATGTAGGTTATAAAAGTCCTCAGAGATATTGACATTATTTCTAAAGATGTATAATGAGCAGAAGAAAAAAATGATGGTCTATGCACACTGATAGCATATTTCCAAAAACCACAGAATTGAATTTTTGTCCTTTTCATAAACAGCAAAAGTTTCTTCAATAATTTTACAAACTAATATAACTTAGAACAAAACCAGCGAGTATATTTAAAGCAAAAAAGTATCACTTCAGATCATAAAAACTATAAAAATCATATAAGAATAAAATAAATTAGTATAAATTAGTAATAAATTTTCCTGCACAGTAAAGAAAACATAGGAAAACAATGTCCTAATTAACAAATTGCCATAATATTAAAGAAAACAGGGAAGTCATTTATTACTTATTCTTCAGAATCATTTATCTTTACTGGTATTATTTTAAACTTTCACTACTTATCTTCCAAAATTTATAGCAGTATTCAAAACAACTCGCCTTCAAGGAGGTGTTGTGAAATGATTGTTTTAGAATTTATAATAAATACATTTCTAGCCTAATTTCTGGCACTCAGATGAAAAGTAACTGATACAAACTCACCACATTCACAGACTCACTGAGGCTTCAGTGAGTCGTTCTGATCATGAGTTCCTACTCCAGCAAACCCTGCGTAGCAAGGTCCAATTAATTGTCTCATCACAAGTCCCATTATTAGAGGACGTTACAGTCGCCTTCCTCAGTGTCAAAGTGTGTGTGTCTTTAAAGTTTTGTTCTCAGTATCCTCCTTGGACGACTGGTTACAATGCCAAGAAGCTTCAGGAAAAGTTTGCTAAAGTTTCTTGCATATGGAACATAAGTGGCATGAATATTCATGACAGTAAAAGCTCCCTTTATGCAGCCTGTGCTGTGCCAGTAATTTGTTCTTTCTTGGTATTTCGGAAGAACATTGTTTTATTTTGTGATTTTTGTGTTAATCCTGTTTCTTCGGATGCAGACAACTGATTCTTTTGGACTCTGTTTGTTTCTTTGTTTTTCCACCTTTGTTCGCCATTTGAGAAATCTGGAGCTGAGAGTCTTCAGTGGGCCTAGAGATAAAGTTCTTAGAATCTTCACGCAGTTCTTAGTATCTCTCTCCCTCTCTCTCTCTTTTTCTTTCCCTCTCTGTTTATCTCTCTGTTCCTGATTTTTGCCTCCTTTATCATTAGGTTAATTATTACATGACAAGGCATGTGGCTGGCAGAAAGGTAGAAGTGTCTACAATTTATTGACTGCTGTATTTTAATATTAGAAGACATAACTATGATATCAATGGCTTCCAAAACATTGTGCTTATTAACATTTTCCACAAAAAGGGAACTACATACTGAATTTAATTTTATTTAAACACATAAAATTATTTTGAGGTACCTTGAAACAATGTCATGTTATTATATTACTTTTTTCTTAATTAGCACATAAGAATGATAGTACATACAATTTGTAAAATAAAATTAACAATATATCATGTATGTTATTACATTCTCCTGAAAACAGATTGAATAAATTAATAACATGTTAGGAGCTTTTTATGCTTACATATTTAAATAGGTTTGCATCCAATTGCATTCATAATTTTTTTCCTGTATCCTTTTATATAACTTTTCTTATCTATAGTTTTTAAAAGCAAATCAAAATTGCAACATTGCCATGTTATTAACAAGGTCAAATACATAATTAACATTTGTATAGCATATATCACTGTGTAATGAAGTTGTGTTAACACCACTTAAAAAGGATGTAGACTTGATAGACCCAAAGCTGACAGATGGGAGCACAGAATTTAAAAGCTTAAAATCTGCAAATGAAAGGTTTTGCTAAATGCCAATCTAATATTCAGTTCAATAATATGGTAGCAAATATTACAATTAGGTGCATATAGGAAATCAATTATTCTAATTTTCAACTTTCAAACATTAATGTAAAAATGGCATGCCACAGATGAAAAGGTGTAATTTCTATCACTTGTTTTGATGTTAATTTGCAATTTTAGACTTCTTGATCCTTCCATTCCAAGAGAAGTATTTTCCATAAATTAATGCAAATATTAACTACTTAAGCTATAGATTAATATTTGTAAGGATAATAATAGAGAAAATATCTAACAATTTTTAACACTGAGATTTGAATCTGAAGATCTCTGAACATACTAAATTTGTGAGCAAAAGAAAACGTACATAAAATTTAGGTTAGAAAGTAGGAATTGAAATTAATTTTTCTGCTTAAAATATGTGTTTGGAAAGTGTCCAAAGGGTACTATTCTTTGTTCTCTATCTTCTTCACCTATAAGTGACATAATTATTCACTTAGATATCTGTATTTTATCTTTGATAACTTTTCTTCCTCATATACATCCCACAAGCAATTATGAATTATCCAGTGGGTCTTTCTCCTGCCCTTTTTTGTACATTCTATTACAAATACCTTCATACAATTTTCATTATTCCTTTTTCCTCTCCTCGTCTCGTCTCTTCTCTTCTCTTCTCTTCTCTTCTCTTCTCTTCTCTTCTCTTCTCTTCTCTCTCTCTTTCTCTCTCTCTCTCTTTTCTTTCTTTTTTGAGTCAAGATTTCACTCTGTTGCTTAGGCTAGAGTGCAGTGGCATCACCATAGCTCACTGTAACCTGGACTCAAGTAGATCCTCTTGCCTCAGCCTCCAAAGTAGAAGTAACTAGGATTATAGACACATGCTACCCTGCCTGGTTAACGTGTGTGTGTGTGTTAGGGTCGCACTATTGCCCTGGCTGGTTTTGAACTCCTAGTCTCAAATAATCATCCTGCCTCAGTCCCCCAACTGTTGGGATCGCAGCCTTGAGCCACCACTCCCAGCCATGCATATAATTTTTATGGTTTCAAATGCACATTAATTAGAGAGGTTAAAATTATATTTTATGGTCATTAAGTTTCCTATAATTGTATCCTTTAATCTGCTAGAAAATATGCAGAGATATTTTCTGTATCATAAAATGTTTAACACTTTTCACAGACTTCTTGGTTTCCCATAGAAGAAGCCAAACCCATCCTATTTGGCTGCCAGGTCCCTTTAGGGCCTCTCCTAGATCTAGGGATCAGGTTTCATCTGGGACAGACTTCATTTTTCATAGCTACCTCTATAGCTATATTAGAGATGAGGATATCTAAATATCCTGTGACCTAAGAATAATTAACTGGAAGATGGGAGCTGAAAAGAATTCAACCTTTCAAAAGTATCTATCGTATGTCTACTATATAAAAGATACAGAAACACAGATAGAAGTAGAATAGAAAATAAAACTTCTGAAGTAAGAGCTACCATCTATCTGCTAAGTGCTTACTTTCTTCTATGCCTGAATTTACACCATTGTACACTCAGTGCTGTATCCTAACAATTTTTGTTTGTCTGTTTTCTTACTTGGAATTCATTGAGGGTACAAAGAATTAGGTTATACTGATTGCATCTGTTAGATAAAGTCCCTCTTATACTTGTGTCTCTCCCACAAGAGGTGTGCCATACCCAGTGACTCCCATACCCCTCCCGACTCCCCTCTCCCCACTCCCTCATTCCCCTGCTCCACTCCTTATATTAGCTCATCTACTGCCTTCATATTACAGTTGAGTACATTGGATTCTTGCTTCTCCATTCTTGTGATGCTTTACTAAGAAGAATGCATTCCACCTCCATCCAGGTTAATGCAAAAGAAGTAAAGTCTCCATCTTTTTTAGTGGCTGAATAGTATTCCATGGTATACAAATTCTACAACTTGTTACTCCATTCCTGGGTTGGTGGGCATTTAGGCTGTTTCCATATTTTGGAGATTGCAAATTGAGCTACAATGAACAGTTTCGTGCAAGTGTCCTTATGATGAAAGGATTTTTTTTTTCTTCTGAGTAGAATGCCTTTACAGATTGAAGGGGCGAATTAAAGGTTTAATCTGACTTCTTTGAGGATTCTCCATCCTTCCTTTGAAAAAGGTTGTATTCGTTTGCAGTCCCACCAGCAGTGTAAGTGTGTTCCCTTCTCTCCACATTCACACCAGCATCTGAAGCTTTGAAAATTTGTGATGTGGGCCATTCTCCCTGGGGTTAGGTGATATCTCAGGTTAGTTTTTATTTGAATTTCTCTGATGGTTAGGGACAATGAGCGTTTTTTCAAATGTTTGTTAGCCAACTGTCTGTCTTCTCTAGAGAAGGTTCTATTCATGTCTGTTGCCCAGTGATATGTGGGATTGTTGGGTCATTTTTGTTGTTGATGATTAATTTGAGTTCTCTGTGGGCTTTTGTCCAATTCATAATATGCATTTTTCCATTCTGAAGGTCAAATTCTCGCTCCTTGCAGATGACATGATCTTATACTTAGAGAACCCCACAGACTCAACCACAGGACTCCTGGAAGTGATCAAAGAATACATTACTATGTTAGGATATAAAATCAATGTCCACAAATCAGTAGCCTTTGTGCATGCCAACAACAGCCTAGATGAGAAGCTAATCAAGGACACAATTCCTTTCACAGTAGCTTCAAAAAAAAAAAAGAAATTCCTAGGAATATACCTAACAAAAGAGGTGAAGGATCTCAACAAAGAAAATTATGAAACCCTATGAAAAGAATACTTTAACAAATGGAAGAATATACCATGCTCATGGCTGAGGAGAATAAACGTTGTCAAAATGTCTATACTTCTCAAAACAGTCTACAGATTCAATGTATTCTAACAATTTTTTTAAAAAGTTCTCTTTCGCCTTCTTTTACAAATAAACAAACTGAGTTGTAGAGACTTTATAAATGTTTTGTGTTATTCAACGAAAATAGGGCAATGTTATTAGAAAGCTCAAGCTCTGAACCACTGAGCTTTTTTGGATACAAAGACTGTGTATCCCTCTTAGTTTGTTGCCTGATTCATGATTGCTGGTTAAAGGTTTGTTGAATGAATGAGAGAATGTAGACCACTATGCTGCACTCCTGAAGCTCCAGCCTTCAAGAAGTTTGTAATTTACCTAATGAGACATAAGCAACACAAGAGAAGATTACTTAATATTTCATTCAACATATATTTATTGAATGTCCACTATGACTATGATATCGACACTATTTGGTTCAATGGTAATGCAACAGTAAAGATATCAGTAGAAAGATCAGATATATACAACATAGATGAAGGCCATATGGATAGTTATGCACATAGATACACAGAGAAGCCCTGGCCTTCATGAAGCTTACAATATAGTAATAATAGACAAAATAATTGTATCGAACATTCCTAACAAAGATCAGAAAATAGGATAAGGGGAGGCAATGTAAAGGGTATAGGCATCAAATGCTTATAGAAATTCAAACTGCATCATTAGCAGTTTGTTAGCATGTTTCAAATCCTTAATAAAATAAATTAAAAGGAACTTAATTATCCTGTTTTAATTTTTTTAGAAAGTTTTATAAATATAAATTTATTTTCTTGCTGTATCAAGTAAAATATGCCATTCAGTTTTAAGATAGAAAGATGGTATTCATTGGGTCATTTTAAATTTTATTTTGTCTTAAATATCTGTAATCTATTTGACATGAAATTGACATTTGATATTAAACATATCTTCAAACAATTTTTGATTGAGAGTGCGTACACATGTAACTTAGGTCTACTAAGATTTAGAAAGATTTAGAATTTGGATCTCTGCAAATTTTCAGGGTAATAAAAAAACAAAAGAATATGGAAATCCATTTCCAGATATTTTCTTTACCTTCATAGTTCGGTATCTCCTTTATTTAGAGGCTAGACGGGAAAAAATATGACCTTAAAGTATCCTGAACATTTGGAACTTGTGATTTCAGGGGATGAGTAAGTCCAAAATTCTATCTCCTTGAAATTCGTTTCCAGAATGTTAACTGCAAAGCAAGTTATATATAGCAGTAAATGCATGCTTAATTTGTGCAGAAATCATGGTGTGATGAATACAATTAAGAGCCTCAGAGGGAATAATTATATTACTGCATAAAGCTGGTGGTTCTCAAATTGCTTGGTGCCTGGACTTTAAATTGGCCTGATTTCCTGTTGTGAAAGTCATCCATTGCAGCAACACAACGGCGGCAGGAACGGCATAGTTTCAAAGTCACACAGGAAGCATATTCTTTCTGATCAATTGCCATATAGTCTTGTTTACAGGCAAAAAAATGAAAAATTGGCAACATGTATCCCAAAGTTGATTAAACTGATGAATTAAAATGCATCAGATCAAGTACATGGTTATGTCTATTATTCAAAAGAAGGAGTTTTGTTTTTAAAAAGATTTACTAAATGTTTTATAATAGTAGGTTTTTATACACCTGCACAAACTACATACAAAAATTAACTGAATTGCTTAAATTTAATGACAATTCATTTCATGAAATTGACTACTAAGCCCCGATTACTAGTATCCTCAAATAAACAGGTGACAGTTTCGGTTTCCCTTCCTGGAACATAATCATTTATAGTAATATCTGAAAGTATCTGTCGTCCTATATGAAAACGCCACATTGTGTTGGATCTCTGTCTGCCTGAGGAAGCATTATATAATCTTAAAGAATTTCACACTTCTTAATTACTGGACAATGCATCATTTTTGGAATACTAAATGTTTACAATTGATTTACCTAATTTTTCTGTATTTAGGACTTAAGGTAGCTATTTCTTATCCATGATATTAGACAATCAGTAACAGAGAACAATATGGAGCATAGCCATTTAGTTACTGACCACTATAAGCTACTCTTGAAAAAGCTTAAGTTGATAAGTAATTGGTGTTGGCAAGAGGGTAAAGAGATAAGGGAAGTATTTTCAGCCCAGAGAAAAATAAAAGTTAAAGAATTCAGAAAAAGTATGGAAAACCCATAGAACACATCTGTGCTAGCAATGCTGTTATTTCCACAGGCCCATAACAACCATTACAAACCGTCTAAAATACTCTGGACTACTCGTTACACACAGAGGTAAACTTGGAATCACACATGGCTTTAGAAAGTAGCTACTGACCTATTAGAGTTTGCAATAGTCACTAGGGTTCTAGTTGCAGTTCATGACCTACCAAAACTAATGAGAAGACTAGGGCCTGACAATGTTGTCTGCTTTACCAAATATTCCACTGCTGACAAATGGTGTAGCTAGGTACCTAACACATAGGGATAGCATAGTGCTAGTTCTCTTTCTAATTCTATGATATCCTCGCCAACAAGTGAAGTCTTCTATCCATTGAGGTTCATTCTCTGTACATTGTTCTGTAATTTTCTCATTGGCCACTCCATCTTATGGATATTTTAATACAGTTTATGAATAAATTCCTCATATACTATTTCTTTTGGGGTTTTTTTTCATTAACACTTTTCTTCCTCCATTCAACAAAAATTCTTTGTGAATGTCATTACACACGATGTTAGATGCTGGCGGAAATCTATGAGTAATCTGTGGGCACTACTTTGAACCTAACTAAGAAAAAAATCAAGGCTATAGGTCTTGTCCTTATTAAACATCTAATCAATTTTGTTCTTATGCAAAGTGAAGAGATTATTTGCTGGAATCCTGGTACTATTGTAATTTTTGTCCAGTGAAAATCAGGAAATCGAATATGTGGGTAGACATAAAACTGTTGATTTAGGTAATCTAATTTGGGCTCTCTGTAGTGACTTTGAAACCCTAGAGAGTTTGCTAGTTAAACTGTTGATTTAACAGAAAGCAAACTATTCAGAGAATGTTCCACATGTGATCTATTGTTTTCTTTCTTCTTTTTCCAATGTATTTTAAGCTCTCATTTTCATCTACTATATAAGAACACACAAATACACACAAACATGTACATAATCTATAATCCTGAAGTAAAGCCACTATTGACCTATTTGGGGGGATAATTGAAATGTAAGGAAGGTTAGGTTGCAACCTAAAATCTGGTTGTAACAATTCTGTATTCATACTAGATTATCTTATCACTGATATAACACATTTCCCAAACTGTCTTCTAAATTTAGTGGTGTAGCTCTTGACCAAGAAATAAGCTATGTGATTTATATGTGAGTTAAACTTTGAACCTATTCTTATTTATGTTATTTGTCGAACCATTTCAGAGATAACATTTAGTTCCATTTATTCTTAGTTCTTTAAATTAAAAACCACATAAATTAAAGGAGGAGCACCACTGATGCCCAGCCTATAGTGCATTTTACAAACAGAAAAATAACCATTACATTCAGCACACATAACTTATCTGTTTACTTTGAAAGTATTATTTTATCACTATAAAGTGCTATTATTATTCTTTTCTGATAATATGGACACTGACATAGAAAAAGAAAAGAAAATTGATCGAGTAGAAATAAATAAACAAATACATTGTGTTATTCAGTAAACAACCTAAAAATAATAGGAATTTAGCTAATCTCTCAAACATAATGGCACACATCTGTATTTGTATTTTAAAATACCATTGGTTTCTTTTTGTCCGTTAACCATTGGTTTTGGTCCGTCATAGAACAGATAGAAAAATAAAAATGGTATATATTTACAATTATGTCAAAAAAAATAGTAACTCCTGGTCAGAAAATAAAACAAAAAAAACTTAACCTTTGAATCAGTTCCAACAATTTCTTAATGCCTGGAACTTAATAGGCCATTAACAAGGATCTATTGGATCAAATTGTATTTTCAATACACAATCTCCTGAACTTCAAATTATCAACACCAGGTACATGTTATTAGGAAATTGAATCTTTAGTTTTCATTACCAAATTCTGAATTATATTTTTAAAACGAGTTGGAAATTATTCATGAAAGGATACAGCCTTATAAGTCAATCTTAGACTTTGAGATGTAGGATAAATATTCCTGTGGAATATTATGATAGATTCTGCACAGTAAACTATAATTTTTAGTATACACGGTGTCTTTTGCAAATGCATACATCTGATCATACATACTTTACCCTTGTCCAAACAGAAACACCATTCTAAAAAATAAAGATTATAAATTCATTTCAGATAAACAAACACATTTTTCTGTGAGGTGTCAATATTAACTTATGCCTTGACTATTTAATCTCTCAATGTTTCCCAATGGATAATTTTTCTTCCTTATAGAAACTTTTGTATAAGGATGAAACACAAGAGTTTCAAAGCCTGTAAGTATTGCATCTTTCTATAAATGTTGAAGTGTAAAGAGTGAAAGCTGTTACTTAAACTTGGTGTATCCACAGGAAGTTATAGTGATCATGTGGTCTTAACGAGAAGCCTTGCTTGCTCCCAAGACACAAATACAAACTATGCCATGACAACCCTAGTACTGGGTAAATGCCTTCATGGATGTGATCCCTGACATGGAGGAAGATTGAACACAAGATCATATCTTGTTTAGAGTTTTTAAATTAATGCAAACTGACTAGAAACATTACTTTTATAAAGTATAATGTATTTAGGTAAGGACATGTTTCCCGTTATAAAATGCTGCTTGCCTTCAGTCTTTCTGGATTGCAATTACAAGACCCAGATGCTGAGCTGAGAAAATTTTCTTTCCAGCAACAGCATCTGGCTGCTTGGCAGCCTCTGTTTACCCTTGTGTGGGCTACATCATAATTGTCTGCAGGCTGTGAAATGGTGAGGATGCTGATGTGATATCTTATTCACTTAGATGGTATTTCTTTTAGCTTTCTTATTGTTATCCTCATGTGAAACATTTTTCACACTTCTAATCTGTTTTGAATATAATGTATTGAGAACATAATTGATATGTGATATAAATTTCATTTAAACATTAAATTTCATTTTGTCTATGCTTTTACATTTTTTTTGTCTACATAGATGTGCCAGCTGGATGATGAGATAAATCAAACCATTTTTCTATTGTAGTTTAAGAACAAAAATTGTATTTGCCTTGTTTCTTATTCTTCTCTCTCCGTTAAATGTTATCTTAATACTATATAGTTTTCCTCTTTTATATTATAACAAAATAATAATTAGAATGATGTGGATAATAATTGTACTACTAATAACTATTATACAGAGAACATTGCTATAAACCAAGAACTATACTAAATTCTTTTATTTAACTTCATTTAATCCTTACAAGACTTAACCATGTCTATCATATTCTTTGCATAAAAATTGGAAATAAATTTAAAAGATAGGTAGTCTCCAAACCACATGCTGTTAAGAGGAAAGATAGTCATTATCAGAGGGAACATGGCAGAAATTGGCCCAAGAGCTGAATCCCTTAATTTTTTCCAATATGCCAGTTACACTGGTCACAGTGTGATAGTAGATTCCCTCCCTCTCCTTATCGTCAGGCCTCCCGTGCACCAGAGGCTTTAGTCTCTGGGGAACCATCAGGCTCAGTGTGTTCAGCTGCCATTCCAGTAACTGGTGTTCCCCCTTCACTCTTATTCTGCTTGCATATCTATAAAAGCCAACCCACTCCTGAAATTCAAATAAAACGGAAAGATTCTTGGAAATGAAGAGATGTAGAAAAAAGTCTCTTCTCTGCAGGTCCCAAATGGAACATGAACAGTAAAAATATGACCCAGAATTCACTTTGTATTTACTACATGCCAAGCATCCTCCTGAGAACCTTACAAGGATTCATTCGTTCCATCCCTACAACACCTTGTGGCAGGAAGGAAAGCCCTATTTTGTAAATGAGTAAACTAAGACACAGAATCATTACGATGAGACACAGATAGTGAACAGTGGAGACAGATATTAACCAAGTCACCAAGCATTTGGAGCCCTCCCCTTGGCATGTATACCACATGACAGTGACTTCTCCCTCGTTTCCTAGTTCTCCAGGAAAAGTACATAAAACCTTGGTTGTAGGTAAGGGTAAAAACTTCTTTTAACTTTCCTGATTCTCCCTCTTTTTTTAATTTTTATTAAATCATAATTGTGTACATTAGTGCAATCATGGGGTACAATGTGCTGACTTCATACACAATCTGAAATATTTTCATCGAACTGTTAAACATAGCCTCCATGGCATTTTCTTAATCACTATATGTAGACATTGGTACTCTACATTTAATAAGTTTCACCTGTACCCTTCTAAGACGTACCGTAGGTGTGATCCCACCAATCACTCTCCCTCCACTCATCCTTCCCACCTCCCCTCCCCTCTCTTGCCCTTTTCCCCATATTCTTGTGCTATAATTGGGTTTTAGCCTTCATATGAAAGCTATAAATTAGCTTCATATTAGGGCTGAGTACATTGGATACTTTTTCTTCCATTCTTGAGATACTTTGCTAAGAAGAATATGTTTCAGCTCCATCCATGTAAACACAAAAGAGGTAAAGTCTCCATCTTTCTTTAAGGCTGCATAATATTCCATGGTATACATGTACCACAATTTATTAATC
>CAUYRH010120040.1:0-11040 GCA_963574655.1 Perodicticus potto
ACAGCAACCTCCAATTCCTTGGCTCAAGCGAGTCTCCTGCCTCTGCCTCCCAAGTAGCTGGGACTACAGGCGCCCGCCACAACACCTGGCCATTTTTTGGTTGCAGCCATCATTGTTGTTTGGCGGGCCCGGGCTGGATTCGAACCCGCCAGCTCAGGTGTACGTGGCTGGCGCCTTAGCCCGTTGAGCCACAGGCGCCGAGCCAAAAGGGACTTTCAATGGGAAGAAGTCTCTTTTTTATCATCTAAATTTAGTACCTATCTTAACTAAAATTGACGTCCTTTTTAATATTGAACCCGTACATGACTACGATTCTCTAGTTAACACTGCAAGGTGGTATCCAGAACAGAGAAATATACCCTATTGTTCTAGAAGTGGTCAGTCCAGTCTTGCTGCTTTTAAAACTTGCAAAGAATCGCTCTGTGAGTCCAAATACTTCCTTTTATGCTGAATAAATAAATTCACTTCCAAATCGGGATGAGCAGATAGCTCCAAACACTAAACACTTCATGGCATTCAGCCTGAGATCCCTGACCATGATCCCTAAAATCAGTGGTTAGTACATTGTGAACCTGCAAGAAAAAAAAAAAGTGCATAAATTCATAGCTTTTGGTGCAAGTGCCATTCATATGTAGAATATTCTTCATCTTTTCATATATACGTGTACCTTGCTGTCACTTAGGAAAGAGTCTTTTTACTCAACTAAGTGTCTCTGGGGCATGCAGAGTTCAGCTAGAGGGCATCAGGTAACCAGAGGTGGGATGAAGCTCAAAGAATTCAAATGTCACCCACTTCACACCTTTGCCAGAGGGCCTTCCTGAGTTCTGTCAAGGGAACTGATCCTCTGCAGAAAGCTGTCAGGTACTCTTGGCCCCAGAGAACATTACTTTGCTAATTTTACAGAGGAATAAACAGAGGCACAAGATGAAAAGATGAATGATCACACATTTTTGATTTTGTACTTTCTTCCCACTCCTACTTTTTCTTTCTTATTGAGCAAAAGAAGGGAATCAGACAGGCTAACTACCTTGTCCAAGGTTATTCGAGGCCTTTGTCTAAATTCAAAACATTACAGGTTTGGAGACCTACTTGGAACATTCCTAACTAATGACCAGGAAGCAAAGGTCTCCCCTAGAAAGTTAAGCACTGTCTCTCCAAAGAACCATCCTGGGGGAAGCTTTGCAAGTTTTTTGTTTTTGAACTGGAAGAGCAAAAAGAAAAGAATAGATTGGAGATCTACCTGGAACATTCCTAACTAATGACCAGGAGGCAAAGGTCTCCCCTAGAAAGTTAAGCACTGCCTCTCCAAAGAAACCATCCTGGGGAAGCTTTGCATGTTCTGTTTTTGAGCTGGAAGAAGAAAAAGAGAAAAGAATAGATTGAACTGTTTTCAGAGTCAAGATATAGATCTGAAGTATGAAGAAGATGACAATATGCACTTGGCTCTTTCCTTGAATGGGTTCCATTGATTATCAGGAAAAGACTGTGCTGGTTAAATACAATAGAGCTAGAAAGAGTAATGTTTCAGCTGCCCCTGGAAGCAGATGTGGCCCTGGATGGAAAATGCCTTCACTCTTTCCTAGTAGCCAAATGGGGCCCACAGATATTTCATTTAGTGTGTACTGTTCAGGCCCACGCAGAGTTTAAAAATAATTAAATTTGTTGCCAACATGTAAAAAATTTACTTTCTATCTTCTCCTAAAAAAGGAAAAGAAAAAACTCAAAAAAACAAAAACAGAAGTCTAGGAGGAGTCCCACATTCCCCTGCAGTGTCAATGGGTTGGGCCCTGTGGTGGTCAGTGACTGCCCTTTAAATGGGAGGCAAAACCCAGTTCAGACAGGGCCTGCCGCCCAGAGCTGACCATCCCTGCCTTACTTTTCTCACCCCAAAGTCTGTGGAGCAATGTATGTTTGCATGTGTGCTGCAGATTTCCCTAAATCAGCCCTGCCATCATATTTATCTCTGCCAAGTCTGGCTCTACCTCTCAAAGCCCTCCTTTCTTGTAGGCGGCATCCAGCAAACTGGACAGTCATACAGATCAATTAACCCAGGGCTGGAGTCTTACACTGTCAGATGGCATCTGCTAATTTCACAGGGGTTTTCTGGTGGTGTGAATTCGAGACCAGGAGACAGGCCAGGTAGAGATTCTGCTATAGGTGGACCCGCCTGCTGTACCAGCCAGGGGGTGGGGGGGGGAGTGGAGGGTGCCACTCTTTCTTGAGAGAGGGGTGAGCCAGAGATTTGGGCCTGTAATTAGGTGGTAAAGTCATAGAGTGGTTATTCTCTTCACCGGGGTAAAGGATCTCTCTTAGAGATCTCCCCACCCACACATCTACCTCCAGAGGGTTCCTCCAAGGAAGTTTCCTCAGGGCCTGGGCTGCAACAGGCCCTTTTGGGGGGCCAGGCCAGCCATGACTGAGACTTGAGCAGGTGAGGTGCCTGGAATAGCCACCTGATGGCTAAGTGCCAGACACTGCTTAGGGAAACAAATGGCTCTTCCCTCATCCTGCAGGTACAGCTCCAAGGTCAAACCAGGCTGGAGGACAGCCAGGGCAAGAAAGCAGGGCTTGGGATCCTGCAGCCCAAACAGGGAGAAAGCTCACTAACTTAAAACTCTGCTCCTGCTGTCCCCTCCCTAGACCCGGCCTCCTGTTAGTTCTATGCAATTATTATCAGAACAGCAGCTGGGTCAGTTCCTAGAGCTTTTCATTCTCCTTCAAACTTCCAGAGCTGTCTCCCATGAGGAAGTTCATAGCAAGTCTCGTGTTTAAAGGAGAACCCTGGGAACCCTAAGGAGCAATAGGTGGACGTCAAGACCTTGCTCAGAGTCTCCTAGTTTTTGTACACAACCCAGAGGGTACATATAAATTTGGAAAAAATCATACTATGATTTGAGAGACTTTAAGAGAAGGGAGAGAGAGAGAGAAAACATAAAATTTGGAATTAAGTCCTTAAAGCTAGCATGTCCCCAGCAAACATTCTGATTTCCCCGGGTGTGCAGGACCCCGAGACCCCAGAGCTGAATATCATCTTACGCCATACTTTATCTCCCTGGACACCTGAATTCACAGTCCAAATTTAGATCCAGGGGGGAAAGTGATAGGAAAACTGAGCACATACAATTCAATGCTTAAAGGTAAAATTGATCAGCAGCAAGGGAAGAGGAGGAAATGGGGAAAAGCCTCCCTGACCGGTACAAAGAACACTATTTGGGTGATGGGCACGTAGACAGCCATGATCATGCGTTCCGTGTCACTAAAAACATTTGTAGCCCTGTAATATTTTGAAGTACAAAAATAAAAATTAAAAAGGTCATTCATTGGGGGAAATAAAATAAAATTGGTAATTTGCTTAACATTTTTATTCCATAGGGAAATTATTATGTCTCAGAAATGATTTTTCTGAAGACAGAGCATATTTATTGAGTTACTGTTAAGTGCATAACCTCTGCTCTCAAGGATTTTACAGTCTAACTTCTTCAAGAAGATGCGGGTTTTGGAAAGGATTAATAGCAATATAAATGTTTGTCAAACAAGGTCAGAAGGCTGCAGAAATAAGGACATTTCTTGGCAAAAACCAGTGGGAGGTTTTGTTGTTGTTGTTGTTGTTTTTAGAGACAGAGTCTCTCTCTGTTGTCCAGGCTAGAGTGCTATGGTATCAGCCTAGCTCACAGCAACCTCAAACTCCTAGGTTCAAGTGATCCTCCTGCTTCAGCCTCCGGAGTAGCTGGGACTACAGGCGCCTGCTACATACCCAGCTAATTATTCTCCTTTTAGTAAAGACAGGGTCTTACTCTTGCTCAGATAGATCTTGAACTCTTGAGCTCAGTGTATCTTGCCTCCTTAGGCTCCCAGAGTGCAGTGTGCATTTTTATAACAAAGAAAATTTAACCCCTTTAGGGAAGATGCTGCTGAATTTGTCATTTAAGACTTTTCATCTTCTACATAGTGGCAGCCCAGCGTTTGGCCGGACAGATAGGATGATATCTTCTTTCTAGCATCCAGAACAGGCCTGACTCCTAGCTGAAGTTCTCAATTTGCGTCTGTTGAATGAATGAGTGAGTGAATGAATGAGTTCAGGTAAAGAAAGGAGACAGGTTCCACCATTTGTAGTTATTCCTTTTAGGTATACTTCCGAATTTAACAGATTATTCTGAGCCCTCCCAGCGTTGGGCCAAGACATCACTCTTAGAGATGCCATTGCACCAGCGAAGTCTGGAATAGCATTTTTGCTACTTACAGCCACATGACCCCTGAGCAAATTCCTGCATCCTTAGAGCTATAGTGCCATCATCTGTCAAGCAATGCCCACTTGACAGTGTTGTAGAAACATCAAAGGAGATAATGTACAAAGCTGTGAGCAAAGTGCTAAGAGCTATTTTCTAATTTAACTCATCCTAATTTGCACATAAAAATTGCACATATATCTGCCCTAAGAGGTATTGGGTCCTTCTCTTTCTAACTTAAAAAAAATTGTTCATAGATAAAGGGAATTTTCCAGGAAAACACCCACTAGCAAGAGGAGCCAGGGGAAGCACTTAGGGGCCTGTCACTGAGGGCTCTGGCCACACTGCCACACCTCAACATTGGGTGCACAGGGTTAAAACTGGCAGTGAACTTGAACAGCATTTCTCTGGCAGCAGCATGACAAGCCACAGCACCCTGCAAACTGCAGTTCCCACCACCTTCTGCTACACTGGAAGCCAGCCATTCAGGCGTCTTGTTTTCGTGTCTGGGCTTATCAGTAAAAATAGATTTAAATGGACAGGTTCAAAAGGGGACCTGTGCAAAGTCCGGGTCATTGGTCATGCATACAAACTCTATTATCAAGCCAACTTGCTTCCCCATAAAGCTGGGGCACCTAGAAATTATGTAGCAACATAAGATGAAATTGCTCCCTGGAGGGGACCAAAAGGGGCTGATTTCCAGGGAGCTCCCTGCCCTGAGTGACGGGACTGCCTTCTGGCATTGCAGATGGAGGCAGGAAGCATGGGGGTAGGGGAGGTTCCGCTGGGCAGGCAGACTCAGCCCCCAGGAGAGTTTATGCGGACGGCCAGAGGAATGCAGTCAGATGCTCCAGTCCCCAGTCCCTTTCCTGACAAGATTCTGTACAACATGAAATCAGACGATGGGAAAAAAAGTTCTCTTCAAAAATCAAATTAAATACATGAATAAAATGAATGAATGTGCTTCAGCCATTTCAAGGTGGGGGTAGAATAGAACATTTATTGGGCAAGACAGCACTATGTTTAGTTAGGCACTCTGTTGATAGGCAGTGGGTGGGGGATTAAAATTTAAGTCCTAGTTCCACCCTTTACTAGCTGTGAGTGTTTTAACTCTTTCTAACCATCTGTTTCCTCACTGTATGCAAGGGAAAATAATACTGTTCAGCTCAGTAGCAAGATGGGTGCACACTGTAAGCACTCAATAAATTGTAGCAATTATTAGAAATAGTGAATCTTACCCTGGCAAGGCAGAGGTATTAGTCTTGGGTTCCCCAGAAAAATAGAATGAATAGGATGTATATGCATGTGTGAGTATGTGTGTGTGTGTGTATCTGTCTGTCTATCTATCTATCTATCTATCTATCTATCTATCTATCTATCTGTCTATCTATATTATATAAAGAGAGAGGAGAGAAAGCTAGAGATTTACTTTAAGGAATTGATTCATGTGATTATGGAGGCTGGCAAGTTCAAAATCTACAAGTGTGGGCCAGCAGCAGACCCAGGGAAGAGCTGACACGGCAGGCAGTTCAAGTCCAAAGGCCACCCGCTGGCAGAATTCCTTCTTGCTGAGAGTTGGATGACCGATCAGTCTTTATTGGACACAGCCCACCCATATTATGGAGGACAATCTTCTTTACTCTAAGTCCATTGATTTAAATATTAATCTCATCTAAAAACATCCCCTGAAACAACCAACTATGACCAAATATATGGGTACCATGACTCAGCCTGACTCAGTTGACACAGGAACCTAACCAGCACAGTGAACTTGAACAGCCCAATTTTATAGATGAGAAGCCTGAGGCTGAAAATGGTTAAATAGCTGTCAAGGGTTTACAGCCAGGCAGTAAGTTGAAAAGCTGGGATTCAAGGGTGGCTACTGTGGCTCAGTGGGTAGGGCACCGGCTCCATATTCTGAGGGTGGTGGGTTCAAACCTGGTCCCGGCCAAACAGCAACAAAAAAAATAGCCAAGCATTGTGGGGGGCGCTTGTGGTCCCAGCTACTCAGGAGGCTGAGGCAAGAGAATCGCCTAAGCCCAGCAGTTGGAGGTTGCTGTGAGCTGTAATGCCTCGGCACTCTACTGAGGGTGATAAAGTGAGACTCTGTCTGTACAAAAAAAAAAAAAGAAAAAGAAGAAAAAAGCCGGGATTCAAACCGTGGGGAAAACTGGTACCCAGCGCAGTGCCCAGCCCATGGATCTCTCAGGGTTTGCTCCCAAGTCCTAGCTCTTAGCCTGAGCCAGGTTCCTGGAGGAAGGGGGTTAGGGGAAGGTTGTTTTCTATTGAGGACAGGGGAAGGAGGGACAAGATAGAAATGGGAGGTGTTTGGTATGTGCTGACTTTGGGGAACACCAGCCAAATGGTGGAGTGAGGGGACACAGAGCTGGGGGCCCTGGCAGTGGCTCTTAGTGGGGTTCTGGGGAAACACTTAGGAAGAGGCCGAGGAGACAAGGACAGACCTGGAGGCTGACCTCAAGCCCACATGCCAGGCTGCTCAGGACCAAGTGACGGCACGAGACCTGCATCACAGACTCTCTGAGAAGGGAAAGTATCCCAGGCCGGGGCCACAGACCATACAAACGCTGGAGCCTGGAAGGTCCGGAGGCTGGGGGCAGGAGTTTGGTTTTTCCTCTGAAGAGATGGGGAGCCACTGGACAGTTTTAAGCCAGGAGTGACGTTATCTGATTGCCCCGCTTGCTGGCAGGAGGAGACGTCAGACCCTTCAGATTCTATTGCTTCCCGATCCAGGTTTATAGTGGCTGCCTGGAACCCCAAACCGGCTCCTCTCAAGTAAATGTGCGAAAAGCTGTTAAACTTACAGTCTAAATATTCCAAAAGGAAGTCTTTGGGTCTGGGGCCAGCACCTGGGGGCAGCAGCAGCTGAGAGGACTGCTGGCCTGGAGTGCATGACACAGGTACAGGAGAGACAGGTGGGACGGTTTGCTGAGCGAGGGCCTTAGAGCTAACACTGGCACTGTCCATTTAGAAACATAAAAATAAACACAAAGAGAGCTCTGTGCCTGCAGAGGACAAGCCTGAAAGTCTAATTGATTTAGAGAGATGGGTCACCCCGCTAATACTCAGGATGTTTGAGTCAGGCTTCGGGGTGCAAATATAAAATAAATGTGGTGGCTGATGCCTGTAATCCCAGCACTTTGGGACACCGAGGCAGGAGGATCCTTGGAGGCTAGGAGTACGAGACCAGCCTGACCAACCTAGCGAGACACCACCTCTACAAAAAATAAAAATAAATAAATAAATAAATAAATAAATAAGCAAGCAATAAAGATATGTCAGGGAAATGTGGAGGCACCAAAATGGAGTTCACCATGGACAGAACAGAGTCCTGCTTATCTGAAATGAGCCACTAGATTCAGCTGTTCAAACCCAGGGTTATGGAGGAGAAAAGATTCAACACAGACATTAAAACATATCTGTGAATGACAGGACTCAAGTTCAAGGAGGTTATCCATGGGGTATCTCATACAGTGGAAAGCCAACGTGTTCCTGAGTTTGAGGTGCCCTCTGCCACCTCCCTTAGGGGTGAGCTTAGGTGAACTTCATAATGTATGAGAGCTCCATTTTCCCTGGTTATAAATTCCCCTCTGACTCCCAGGGCTGAGCGGAGTAAGTGCCTGAGAAAGCTGTATCAGCCAGAAGGAGCACAGAGAAGCCGTCCCCTCCACTTCCTAAGGGGCCCTCGGCAGGAGGCTGGGCAGCTTTATGGGGATCCCTGGTCGCCGGGGGCTGAGGCCAGGGGTGAGGAAATCCCACTGCAAGTTGATGAAATCCTGGACTTAGGTTCTTCAGATACCGGATCAAGAGGAGCAGGGTTACATCACACATCCAGAATAAGAAAGCTAGCTAACGCTTCAAAGAGTTTCCCACATGCCAGGCACTATCCTAAGCACATCCATCCGCAGTTCCACTTTATTCTCACGATGCTCTGAGGTTTTCTGTGTCTACTCTACAGATGAGGAATGTGAGACACAGAGAGTTACTTGTCCAAGGCGGTCAGTGAAGCACTGTTGGGCTCAGCAAAGGAAAGAACAAATTCCCCAACTGGCTGAGGGCCACAGCACAGGAAACCTGAGTGGGCCAGAGCCCTATGGGTGCAGAGAAGACAGGTCCTGCTGGAGCGAGAGCAGGAAAGCCCTGTGGTCTTGCACACTTGGAGTCTGGTACCCTGGTGGCCGCCTCCTCTCCAGCCTAATTGCCGAGGTGGGGCCTTACTCCCAGTGCAGGGCTCCTTTCCTTCCACTGTGCTCAGGGTGGTGCGCCTTGGGTCTCTTCCAGAGCCTACAGGCCACTGGTTACGGGCGCCCCCTTCTTCTCTGACCCTAACACCTCCCTGCATCGTCTTGCCCAGTTGCTGAGGAGCAGTCCTCCTTCCTTCTAACAGCCCTTGCCTTCTGCTTCACAAACCCTTTATCCCCTAGACCTGATTTTACCCCGTTTCCCTCCCTCAACCCTCAGTTAATGCCATCAGCATCCACCTGGGTGGACAGGCCAGAAATGTAGGCATCATTCTCAATTCCTCCCTCTCATCACTCACTCCATTCATCACTGAGGGCTGGGGCTGCTGCCCTGCGAGACCCTCTCCAGCCCCCCCTTCTCTCCCCTGTCTCCACCTGTGGCCAGCATCCTTCCCTCCGGGTTGGTGCAGTGCCGTCTGGACTGCTCTCCACTCCTGCAGGAGTGCCAGCCACCCTACCTCCCATTCATGCGTTCTCATATGGCAGCCAGAGTGACCTTCCAGAAAGAAGGCTGCCTGTACCACCCCCTGCTTCAGACCCTGCAGTGCTCCTGAGTCAAAGACTAGCCTCTGCGTCGGGGGTCCAGACCTTCGGTGATGTAACCCTGCTCCTCTCTCCAGCCTCCGTTCCTCCTCTCCCCGGAGCCCTTTTCCCTGCCCCCATACAGCTAGCTCAGTCTTCCTCCCTTCCACACTCGGACATCACCTGGCCTGGGAAGTCCATTCTGATCTCTCCTCCATGCTTAGACCCAGAGCCTCCCCCATAGCATTTCCTGTACCCTGTTGTAACTGTGATTTGTCTAACCTGACTAGGCTGAGACTGTGTCAGGACTGTGTGTCTTAATTATCAGTATGTATTTCTTTTGTGTGTGTGTATGATACAAGGTCCCGCTCTGTCACCCAGGCTACAGTGCAGTGGTGTCATCCCAATTTGCTACAACCATAAACTCCTGGGCTCAAATGATCCTCCTGCCTCGGCCTCCCAAAGTGCTGAAATTACAGGTGTGAGTCACTGCGCCCAGCCAAATATCAGTATGTATTCTTTTTACTATGTCTGGCACTCAGTAAAAGCTCAATAAATACAGGTTAAATGAGTAAAATACCCAGTGAGACTATGAGGAGTGACCAGAAGCTCATCAAGAGAACTTTGAAGTTCAGAATAGAAGATGTTTTCCTTAGGGACCAGGCTGGTAGCATAGAGGGACTGAAAGTGTCCAGAGGGAGCCCTTGGAGGATAACTAATGCTTGCTGAACATCTGTGCTGTGCTAGCATCTGTGGCTGTTAATTGTTTCCCCTTAATTCTCATAGTAACCTCCTAAGGTAGATACTGGTTGTGCTACCATTTTATTTTTATTTATTTATTTATTTATTTTTGGTAGAGACAGAGTCTCACTTTATCACCCTCGGTAGAGTGGCGTCACACAGCTCACAGCAACCTCCAACTCCTGGTCTTAGGCAATTCTCTTGCCTCAGCCTCCTGAGTAGCTGGGACTACAAGCGCCCGCCACAACGCTGGTTATGTTTTTGTTGTAGTTCAGCCGGGGCTGGATTTGAACCAACCACCCTTGGTATATGGGGCCAGCGCCCTATTCACTGAGCCACAGGTGCTGCCCTGTGCTCCCATTTTAAAGACAAGAAAACTGAGGTTATGAGAAGTTAAATAATTTGCTGATAGCCACATAGTGATGATACCAAGATTCAAACTGTCCATGCACCTGACTCTGTGTCACGGTTTAGGTCCGCAGTTTCCTTCCACAGCCGCCTTGATTGTGTGACTCGCTTTGAATCTTTGGGGAGCTGCCTGAGGCTCTGCGTGCATAGGAGAACCAATAAACAAGCGTAGGAAGGGCGAATTTCCCACCTGACTCAGGACTCTCTGTGCTACAAGTGTGGGCATCTTTGCTTAGCAACTAGATAAAATCAGATTCTGTAATCACGGAATTTGAGAGCTGGAAAGGACCTTAGAAATCATCCAGTTTAGTTTTTAACATCTGAAGGGACCGGTGACTAGTGACAGAGGCAGAGTGGAAATGCTGGGTCTCTGGCCCTCCTGTCAACCCATATGTGCTTTGCCTTTCTGGTGCTAGATTCTGCTTGAGTCTTTTAGTAAATTATCCCTCTTAAAACCTCAGACTGCGATATTGCTTTGTCCGAGAAAGAATGTCAACTTTGCCGATAACCAGATGTGGTACAACAGTGGCCCTGGCCCTGCTGGGAAGTTCAGGGGCAGCAGAGAGCTCAGGGTGAGATGGGGGTTTAGATGGTGAGGTGACCTTGGGAAGGAACAAGTTGGAAGCAGGGCCTTACCTCTCACAAATGTCAGGAGAAACCATGAGGGGATTTTGGAAAGTTCTCTTTAACATACACCAAATAATAGGAACTGGAGAAGCTGCCCTTGCATGCTTACCATGCAGACAAGCAGGTAGATGTGAGCACAGTGACAAGATGGGATGCTAATATGTATTTTTTAAAAAAACAGAGGAGGGCGTGAAGTCAGGGGAAGTTTCCCAGAGGAAGTGTGCTCCTAAGTTAGGCCCTTGAAGGAAAAATAGAAA
>CAUYRH010120043.1:0-42658 GCA_963574655.1 Perodicticus potto
AAACCCAGCCCTGGCCAAACTGCAACAAAAAAATAGCCGGGCGTTGTGGCGGGCGCCTGTAGACAAGAGAATCGCCTAAGCCCAGGAGCTGGAGGTTGCTGTGAGCCATGAAGCCATGGCACTCGACCAAGGGCGACAAAGTGAGACTCTGTTTCTAAAAAAAAAACCAAAACAAACAAACAAAAAAGATGGTTTACTTCATGCCAAAGTGTTACATTGAAAGGAGTGAAATAGTTCTGGGCTAGGGGCAGTGGCTCACAGCGGTAATCCTAACCCTCTGGGAGGATCACTTGAGCTCTGGAGTTATAGACCAGCCTGAGCAAGAGTAAGACCCTATCGCTACAAAAACAAGAAAATTAGCCAGGCTTTGGGGAGGGAGTGAGGGGCACCTGTAGTCACAGCTACTAGGGAGGCTCAGGCAGGAGGGTTGTTTGAACCCAGGTGTTTGAGGTTGCTGCGAAGTACGCTGATGCCACGACACTCTCACGGGGGCAACACAGGGAGACTCTGCTTTTAAAAAAAAAGATAATTCTGTTTATGGTGAATGTGGTAACAGAAGAGTCTGGAGTGATAAACAGGGACCAGTCCATGAAAGAGTATATAAATTGGGCGACGCCTGTGGCTCAAAGGAGTAGGGCACCAGCCCCATATGCTGGAGGTTGCAGGTTCAAACCCAGCCAGGGCCAAAAGCTGCAAAAAATAAAAAAGAAAGAATATATAAATTGTGTTAAATAACTTGGATTTTTTTTTAACTGAGAATAAAAGAGAACTATTCATGGGTTTTCAGTAGATGAGTAACGTGATCTTACTTGTGACTGAGAAATAGCCCATTAGTTGAATTGAAGACAGGTGGTAAGGTGGGCGTCCTGACCAGAGTACAGTTAGAAGTCTTGCACAGTAGTGAGAGAATGGGGCCTGAATCAGCCTCTGGACTGAGTATCAACATACAGCAGTAGCAGTGTATGAAATTAGAGATCGAAATGAATTCTCATAGGGAAGACGTATGGAATAGACAGAAAGTGGGCTTCTAGAAAACTCCAACATTTAGATGTGAAATAAGTAAGAGAATTCAGCCAAGAATCCCAGGAAGGTGGAACTTAGTATGATGTATGGAAATAAACTGGTGTAGCACCACAAGAATGAACCACTCAGGTCTCCCTTCAGGGAAGGACCTGCTATGTGGAGTTTGCCTTGGCTGACAGCCTCCAGCTACCACACTTTTGGGATCCATTATAACATAACAAAAGTCGCCCTCTCCCTAGGTGCCCTCTCCCTAGATGCTCCCAAACCATACCAGTTTCCTCTAGTGGGCAGTCATTGTTCTGGGAGTCCCCATTGGCCTGACAGTGGCTTTCTTTTCTTTTCTTTTATTCCCTTTCCTCCCCTTCCCCCTCCCCTCTCCCTTCCCCTTCCCTTCCTTTCCCCCTCCCCTCCCCTTCCCCTCCCCTTCCCCTTTCCTACCTTCCCTCTCCCCTCCCCTTCCCTTTCTTTTCTTTTCTTTCCTTCCTTTCTTTCTTTCCTTTTTCCTTCCTTCCTTCCTTCCTTCCTTCCTTCCTTCCTTCCTTCCTTCCTTCCTTCCCTCCCTCCCTCCCTCCCCTTCCACCCTCCCTCCCCTTCCTTCCCTCTCTTCTCTTCCTTCCTTCCTTTCTTTTATTTATTTATTTTTTTTTTGGAGACAGAGCCTCACTCTGTTGCCCAGGCATCATCCTAGCTCATAGCAACCTCAAACTCCTAGGTTCAAGTGATCCTCCTGGCCTCAGCTTCCCTATAGTTGCAACTATAAGTGCCTGCCACAACGCCTAGCTAATTTTTTCTATTTTTAGTAGAGGCAGGGTCTCACTGTTGCTTAGGGTGGTTAAGAACTCCTGAGCTCAAGAGATCCTCCCACCTCAGCCTCCCAGAGTGCTTGGATTACAGAAGTGAGCCACGAGCCGGGCCTGACTGAGGCTTTCTCAGAGCTGCTCTGCACACTGGCTCTTCCTACCCAATCCTTCACCTTTTCTGACTTGCTTCACAGGTATTAAGACATGTCTGAGACTCTTCCCTCCTAGTTCTGTTCCTTTCTTCTTTAGCAATCAGCTGTAACATAAAGCCAAGGTGTATAGTAGGCTATACTGTGCAAGTTTGTGTAAACACACTCTATAAATGTTCACACAAGCATGAAATTGCCTAACGATGCATTTCTCAGAATGTGTCCCCGTCATTAAGTGATTGCACGATGGTATTGAAGAACTGTAAGGAAGCACAGGCTTGGTAAGTGATGACTGAGAGATGGCTGAGATCATCTTTTTGATAAAATCCTGATTATGTTATCCCAGGTCAGAGGAGAGCATAGTGTTTCCCCTATTCCACCGTTTTATATAACATCCAGCCTAACATTTCCCTCAGATGCCCTAGGTTAAGAAGCATTGCCTCATGTCCTAGTTCCCAAATACAGAGTGAGGCCACTTTGGGGCCAGGCTGAGCTGGCCCAGAACAAATATAGTTACACATTTTGTGTTTGCAGAGTGGCTTACTGCCCCAGGATGGTATCCTGCTGGCCTTTTCATTAGAAGCTTTGTTGTATGTTACTATCACTCCCCTAGGAGGATTCCATCACCCCTGTCCAACAAAACCTATATAGTAGTAAAGAAATCTATTCATATATCTAGGAAGTTCATCTTTTTGAATAAATAATTGATTAATTTGGTTTAATCAACTGGATTTTTTCTTGATCAAAACAAAAAAAGTAAAAATAAAAGCTCAGTTAAATTAAAACAATTTTTTTTTTAAAAAACTCAGTTAAATAGTTCAAATACCAGGATTTTCCATTATCTCAAAAAAGATACTTGCTCACAGCACAAGGTGCATTATAAGGAAGCCCGTTTCTCAAACAGACCCACCCAGTTCTCCAGAGCCATTTGCTGAGTCTGAGTTCATGGCAAAGCCAGTATGGATCGAGGCATGCCTCGTCTCTGTATTAGAGCCAGACTTTATGCCTGGGATCTAATCATCTAGGTTACTTAGAGATACTTTTTAAAAATACATATTTAAGTTAGTAGTCAAACATAATAATAAAATGAGTAGTATGAACTTTCTCATTTGAGCATCTGATACTATCAGAATAGCGTTAACATTTTAATGGAACAATTGTTCTCATTGTAAAAGGAACAATGGGAAGGAAACTCATGAAATTTCCCCTGCTACTTTGTATTTTATTTATAAATGTATAAAATCCTATTCTATTTGAAATCTCTGAATAACCATTTTCAAGTTTAACTATGGAGCTATGTCTGTCTGAATGTTGGGAAATGTTTCTAGGAACTTAGAATGCCTAAAAGTATAACAGTCTTATATTGCTAATGCCAGTATTTAGGCTTTATGCATCCTTTCTCCTAAGGAGAGTGTTCTGTCTTTCCACATAAACCCAAAGCACCATGTCTGCAAATCGGAGTGCAGTCTGTTTTCTGCTATGTGGTGCAAGCCTCTTAATTAGTCTCTTTGGCCCCGTTCTCTTCCTCTTCTGATAGTACCACACCTGGCCGATACACAAGCTTCTAAAATGCCCACAATGGAAATGTGGAAGTCCTGAGGGGAGACTAAATTTGGAATAAATGTAAGTTCACATTTAGGCATATTGAGTTAGAGGAGATGAGAGGGCATTCAAAGAGGAGCTATTGCAAGGACAGTAACACATTCAGATGTGAAGTGCAAGAGCCATACAAATAAAGACTGTGGAGTCATGAGATCTCTGAGTGAGGTCTGAGAGTGCAGAGTGTTGGTGAGCAATCCTTTTTCCCTTTCTTTAAACAAGGGCCTCTTAAAAGAAATAGAAAGAGACTTCATCTTTTAAACATTCAAAGTAAAAATAATGTCGCTGAACTCCAGGACAGAAATGTGTGCTGCGTGGTGATGTAATGAGGTGTAAGTATTTGTTCTTCTCCCAGGCAAATGCTTTCCAGGCTTTCCTTGGCTATATTTGTGAAGTGGAATTTAGGGAAGGGATAGTAAAGGTATGAATGGAGAAGTGAGAAGATTAGGGGGATAATTGATCAGACAGAAGCTGTCAATCTTTAAAATGTTGGGAGAAGGGAGAAAATAAAAGTCCAATAAATTGAGTACTAGAGATTTTATGCTTTTATTTGAGGACTAGGGACAATAGAATGGAATTCAAATGTAGCTCTATACCATGAATGGGTTACTTTTTTATATGTTCTTTCAGAATTGCAACTAAAGATTAGAATACCTTTTTTCAATTGCTATGTATCTTTATATGTGACCTGAAACAGAGTCTTAGGTATGTGAGACTCCAAGAATTATTAGGGTTACAGGAAAAAATGCCAGTGAGAAACTTGGCAATGCTTTTTAACCACTAACATGTTATCTGGCCATATCTTAAAAGTCACAACAGAGAAACAGCTTTCTAATCTTTTATAACTTAATTTGCATGGCTCTCTAGAGCTTAAAAATATCTCAACATTTATATTTCATTTTATCTTTGGAATGACTTCTTGAATTATTATCATCCATAATTTATAGATGGAGAAATTGGAGCTTAGAGAAGTGAAAGCCAGAAACAGATCAGGATTTATAATTAGTTCTAGTCAATTTAACATCTACTGAAGCTTGATCTGAGTTTCAGGTTGTACAAGATACTGGGGATGCAAAAGTGAGATATGCACCCAGTCCTCAACCAATACACCATTCCTTTCGTTACTGTCTCTTAGTTCTCTCCCAGAGATTTGATATACCCACTTAGCTTGGGGTGGTCTGGTTTATAGTGAGATCCAACACTTAGCATCACCCCCATAAACAGACAGCTTATAGGAAATACTGACTCAAGGGTACTCTGACAGTTCCAAGGCTGTGATGTAATTGTGAGAGTTGCGAAGGTAGAGAAGATATGGAACTCTTGCTATGGGGAGGGATATAAATTGATACAAGCACTTAAAAAGCCAATTTATTAAGATTTAATAAGATGTCCTTATTTTACAATCTAACAATTCTACTTTTCCGTGTATACCCAAGAGACTCTCCCTTAAATGCACAAGGAGACATGTAAATGAATATTCATTGACGCATCGTTTACAACAGGAAAATAACTGGAAATGACCTGAATTTTCATCAACCTGAGAATGAATAAGTAAGTTGTGTGATCACACAGTAGAATACTATATATTAGTTAAAATGAGTGAACTAGAACTGGAACTAGAATATGTATAAATCTCAAAAAAGGTAATTGAGTAAAAAAAGTAGGGGAAAATACATAAAGTATCCTACTGCTTACATTAAGCTTAAACACAGGGACAATCCTGGATATTTCTATGCGTGATAAACATTTGAAAATATTCATGGTAATAATAAACTCTATATTCAGGATAGTTGTTACCCCTGCTGAGGAAAAAGGATAATGATGTAGCATGCAAAAGGTTTTAGCTGACTCTGTATTTTTTGTTTACTTTAAACAAAAAGTGGATCTGAAGTAAACGCGGCAATAAGTTAATATTTGACAAAGCTGAGTGGGGAGGACAGAAGCTTTTTATAGTATTTTCTGTATTTTGTATGCTTAAAATTTTTCATTCAAAGGCATAGACTTTGGACTGTAGACTCTGGAATTCTAGCCTTTTGGGGTTTTCTTCTTTGTGCAGAATTTTATATCTCCCCACCCCCTCTTCCTATGTTGAAATTCCATCCATTCTTTGATAACTAGCTCAAGTCTCACCACCTTATGGGGAATTTCCATAATGACTTAGCCAGTCCATACTGTTTTCTCCCCTTTTCTAAACCACTATGTCTATAAAGTTCTCTCTCTTTTTTTGTTGTTATAAAGTTCTCTTTTATAGTATGTTTTTATGACCAAACTTCTTTCATGTTGTTGTTTAAATACATATTGCATTAGTATTTGACTTTATACAAAAACCTTGTTTCTCCAATTATATTGCAAGAATCTTAAGAGTAGTGACAATGTTTTATACTTTGTTAATTCTTCCTCAGTGCCCAAAAGAGCCTAATCAAATACTTACCAAGGAAAAGTGATATATTAACCAATAATTAGAACTGTTCCTACAAAACCTGAACATAGAAAGTCAAAGATACTAGTCTGGCTTATATTTGCTTTTATTTTCCCAGAGAGAGAATACTAATGAGCTGTGAAATGACCAAAAATCTGGCAGCAGAAGGGAAAAGAAGAAAAAAAAAAAAAGGAGTTTGTATATTACACACTCTGAATAATCAGTTCTTGAATGATTAAGTGTGAAAGATGTCGTGTAGGGAAAAGTAGACTTTGAAAACTCATTTTATGACCATGGTAATGCTTTATTGATCCTTCCAGTTTTCAGAGCTTCCTAGGCCACACTTACACATTATTTTGGAAAAACAAAGTGCTCTTACAATACGTCACATAATCACACACAAATCACACACCTCATTATTGTCCTGCCTTTGCTTCGGCGTTTATGGGGAATGGTGGTCTGGGGAAACAAAAAGACAAAAATTATTCCACTTGCAGAATCAGGGAGAGATTTTGGATAAAAAAATTACTTTTTGTTCAGGTTAGTTTTGGTACATGTTGTAAAAAGTGCTTGGTGCGTGAGGCAACCACTTGAAATTACAGTTTGGCTGAAACCTCAGAGTAAAAGGTGAGTTTATACTAGGCTAGATGAAAGGTTATGAGCATAGGAAATAGTAAGGGCTCTGGACTACCTTGTTTTTCTTTGGAACTGAAAATTGGGATTGAAGAAAAATATACATTTAGGAATTAAATATGATTACTTTTCAGTAAAAACAGCAGTTGCTATAGTCTTCAGGGGTCCTCAGGCCACATGCTTCGGTGTGAATTTTATTTGTTCCCGTTTTGTTTTTTACTTCAAAATAAGATATGTGCAGTGTGCATAGGAATTTGTTCATAGTTGTTTTTTTTTTTTTTTTTAACTATAGTCTGGCCCTCCAACTGTCTGAGGGACAGTGAATTGGCCCCCTGTTTAAAAAGTTTGAGGATGCCTGGAGATGGAAATTCCCACCATTTAGTCCCTGGAGATTTTCCTAATGGACCTTTGTAATATTTTCTTAAACTAGGCCTCATCTCGTGGTTCTTTGGCCTAGGTGCTATAGTCCCCAAAATATAATTCCCTAAATTAAACCTTACCTGCATATGTATTTACAACTGCGTTTTTAGCTTTTGCGGTGTGTGTCAGGGAGAATATGTCTCTGAAAATCATTACTTCCCTCTCTCTATGTCATTTGTATCCCAGCAAAGAAAACGAAAGGCACAGGAATATCTTACAGTTTGGTAAGAGATTATGTGTATTTCCTCATGTTCACTCCATTCGTAGACGTTACTGTTGAAGCAAAATCCTAAAGCAGAGAAAGTGACCGAACATTCCCGTGGTTATCATGAGCCTTGTCACTGCTCTCTACAACTGTTTCGTTGCCCAAATAAAAGAGAAGCAAGACAATGGTGGTAGATAAGGAGTATATATTTTGAATATATTGGGTTCTCAAAGTTCCTACAGTCTGTTGGTAACTTAAAATACATTCCCCATGGAAATAGTGTAATTAACTATGGTTTGATTCCAAGGCAAGGTCACAGAACCTGATATAGTATTATTATATGTAGCAGAGTAAATTGATAGAAAAATCTTATTTTCTTCTTTTGGCCATTGGCTCATGATGTGAAACTAAGAATTATTTTTCTCTTTTCCTCTCTGGAAGGAGGCTTAAGATGTGATTTTCTCATGCCTGAGCCCATAGGGGCAGAAGTCTCAATTATGTAGAATGGAAAAGGCACCAGGAAAAGGTGAAATGGCCTCACTTCAGGAAACTTTATATCTCTTGAACCTATGTGTAAAGAACCAGATAGGAGTTATTTTCTTTCCTTTTTTTTTTGTTTTTGTAGAGACAGTCTCACTTTATCACCCTTGGTAGAGTGCCGTGGCGTCACACAGCTCACAGCAACCTCCAACTCCTGGGCTAAGGCGATTCTCTTGACTCAGCCTCCCGAGTAGCTGGAATTACAGGCTCCTGGCTATTTTTCTGTTTTACAGATCAGCCGAGGCCGGGTTTGAACCCACCACCTTCAGTATATGGGGCCGGCGCCCTACTCGATGAGCCACAGGCACTGCTCCAGGAGTTATTTTTTATAAACGGTGAGCACTTATGACCACTCCCAGATAGACCAGAGTAGTACAGATCACTGATGGGGATGCCAGCAAGGACACATTGTCTGAGAAGTGGTAAGAAATACTAATTTATATTAGGCTATAATAAGCCAAAGGTTCACATTGTAAACTTCAGGGTTAGCATTAAGAGAATGGTAAAGTATATATAAATAATATGATGTATAAATAATAAAAGAGAGAAAAAAGTAATAAATCAAAAAAACTTGATTAAACCAAAGAAAGGAAAAAAAGAAGATAAAAAGGGTCAAGTAATAAAGGGGACAAATAGAAAAAATAGTAAAGTTGTAAACTATGAACCTAATTATATCTTTAATTACTAAGTAAGTAAAAAACACATGATAGTCTATAAAAGACAAAGATTGTCAAGCTGGTTAAAATAATTATATATGCTTTTTACAAAAGATAAAAGAATTATAAACTTGACATAGTACAAAAAAGTTAAAAGGAGAAAAAGACATGTTATACAAACACTAAGCTAAAAAAAAAAAAAAGCTGGTATAGCTATATAACAACATACAAAGGGACGGCGCCTGTGGCTCAGGGAATAGGGCACTGGCCCCATATACCGAGGGTGGCAGGTTCAAATCCAGCCCCCACCAAACTGCATCAAAAAATAACCAGGCGTTGTGGTGGGCGCTTGTAGTCCCAGCTACTCGGGAGGCTGAGGCAAGAGAATTGCCTAAGTTCAAGAGCTGGAGGTTGCTGTGAGCTGTGACGCCATAGCACTCTACCGAGGGTGATAAAGTGAGACTCTGTCTCTACAAAAAAAAAAAAAAAAACATAGTAGACTGTAAGGAAAGGAGCATTTTTAGGAATAATGCACCAGCCTGAACAAGAGCAAGACCTTGTCTCTACAAAAATGAGGATAAAAAAAAATTAGCTGGGTATGGTAGCACCTACCTGTAGTCCCAGCTACTTGGAAGGCTGAGGCAAAAGGATCACTTGAACCCAGGAGTTTGAGGTTGCAGTAAGTTATAATGATGCCACTGTACTCTAGCCCAGGTAACAAAGGGAGACCCTGTCTCAAAAAAAAAAGCAAATGATAAATAAACGATGGTAAATCTCTACACTGCAGTACCAACAATGAAAATGAATGAAGTTCTGCCACATATGACATGGAAGGAGCTTGTAAGAAATCATACACAAAAGGTGAAATCTGTTTAAAATTTAAAACCAGATGATATGAAGTTATGATGGATGTCAAGATTGTGGTTACTTGACAGAAGGTAATGATTGGGTGGAAACATAAGACGTCTTCTAGAGTGTCAGTAGTCCTCTCTGATGTTCATGGGAGTTACACGGCGAGTTCGCTTTTGAAAATTGACTTTGTGCCCTTTTATTTGTGTATAATCAATAAAGTTTCCATTTCAAAATCTGTAATCACACCAACACCTGTATAACAGTCATAACACAGAGGATAATGTATAAACAAATTCTATTCATCTGAATTTGCATCATCTAGTAATATCTTACAAATGGAAATACAAACATACAAAATAGAAAATAACTTATAGCACAAAAGCACCTTTCTCTTTATAGTGCAACAACATAAAATGCATAAAAGGAACAACGATAACACCACAGTGGATTCATTTTTTGATTTGGTAAATTTATCCTAAGGAAAGAAATAACTCAACAGAAATGCAATGTTTAACGTATGTTCATTTTAAACATTATGTCTGCTAGCAAAACACTAAAATCGGCCCAAACATCCAAGCACCGGTTCAAGATTTACTAACTTACGATATAATAATACGAGATAATAACACATATTAGAAATTGTGAACAGAAGACCATGCAGAAGCATTAAATATTTTTGCAGGTATAATGTTTGGTAAAAAAGTCTAAAGATGGGTGGCGCCTGTAGCTCAGTGGGTAGGGCGCCAGCCCCATATACCAAGGGTGGTGGGTTTGAACTTGGCCCTGGCCAAACTGCAACAAAAAATAGCAGGCGCCTATAGTCCCAGCTACTTGGGAGGCTGAGGCAAGAGAATCGCCTAAGCCCAAGAGCTGGAGGTTGCTGTGAGCTGTGATGCCACAGCACTCTAATGAGGGTGACAAAGTAAGACTCTATCTCAAAAAATAAAAAAAAATAAAAAATAAACATAAGAGGATATGTACATAATGATTCTAACTACTCAAAAATGGATCAACAAGTAATGAGAACAAATAAAATACTGTTGCATTGGAGTGGTAGACTTATGGATATTTGGTGGGGGTGGGCAAGAGGGAGTACCCCCCTAAATATTCTTTATTATGATTTGGATCAGTTAGAGGTTTTTTGTGGCAAGCAACAAAAACTAACTTAAATGAAAAAGAGATTGATGAAGCTTATAGAATTAAAGGCTCTGCTAAATGACCCAGAGGAAGAACAGGACCCAAGAAGATTACAGAAACCTTAGAAACAAAAGTTCTTTAGCCATCTCTCTAGGGTTCTGCGTGTCACACCTCCCCCCCCATTAAATACCTTTATCCACATGGGCCTCCGCTCAGGATTCAACTTAATGGAAGAGAAAATCTGATTGTTCCAAACTGAGTCATGTACCCACCTGGTCAGAACCACCTAGAGCTGTCAAAAGACGCTCCCCTAAGGGAGGGAGCAGGGAAGGGCTGTGACCAGAAGAATGGGAAACAGGAGGATGCTGAACAAACCAATGCAATGGTTCCAAGAAACCTTATGTCATCTTTCCAGTAGATAGAATATTGATTACTACTTTTTTCTTATATTAAACAAGGATATATTTATTGAAGAAATTTTACAAAATTCAAAAAGTATAAAGTAAAATAGAAAAAGAAAGGAAAAAGAAAGCAATTTTCATTCCATTATCCATAACTGTATATTAATTATTGCAGGGTAGTAAGGGAAGTAAGAGATAGAGGGCAATCACTGAAAGGTATGGGATTTTTATTTTTTAAGATTCTAAAATTGGGTGGTAGTGATGGTTACACAATGCTGTGAATGTACTAAAACTATTGAACTTTCAATGGGTGAACTTTATGGTATGTAAATTATAACCTAATAAAGCTGCATTTAAAAAATCCTAAGGTGACCAATTATCCCAGTTCGCCCAGGACTTTAGTATTGAAAGTTCCAAAGGACCTCTCAGTCCTGTCTCAGTCCTAGTAAAACCTGGACAGTTAATCACCCTACTCAAAATTCCAAAGAACCTCTGAGTCCTGTCTCAGTCCTGATAAAACCTGGACAGTTAATCACCCTACTCAAAATTTTACAATTTAAAACAATAAACATTTGTGATCTCAATTTCTCTAGATAAGGAATCCAGGAAGAGCTTAACTGGATGTTTCTGGCTCAGGGTCTCCCATGGATTGCAGTTAAGATGTTAGCTGGGATTGCAGCTATCTGAAGCTTGATTTGGGCTGGGGAAGCTTGATTTCAGGCATTTTTTTTTCTTTTGTAGAGACAGAGTCTCACTTTATCGCCCTCAGTGGAGTGCTGTGGTGTCACACAGCTCACAGCAACTTCCAACTCCTGAGCTTAGGCAATTCTGCCTCAGCCTCCCGAGTAACTGGGACTACAGGCACCTGGCACAACGCCCGGCTATTTTTCTGTTTTGCAGTTCGGCCGAGGCCAGGTTTGAACCCACCACCTTCAGTATGTGGGGCTGGCACCCTACTCGATGAGCCACAGGTGCCACCCAATTTCAGGCGATTTTGATGAGAGGGCTCATGTCTTTCATTGAGGATCTCTCATAGTGTGTCCTCATGACAAGGCAACTGGCTTTCTCCGGCGGGGGGGACGCTAAGATGCTTAGTGTCTTTTATAACCTTATCTTGCCATCACTTCTGCTGTATTCTATCGGCCACACAGATAAATTCTGGCACAATTTGGAAGGGGATTACACAAGGGTATTGGCACAAAGATGTGAATATAAGGAAGTCAGGACCGTTGGGCTATCCTGGAGGCTGCTCCCACAGACTGCAATCCTAACTCTAACCCTGTCTGCATTTTACCTACATTTTGCTCATTTTTAAATTAAATCATGCTCATTATAGACTACATGGACCATTCAGGAGTATAATGGGAAAACCTCTGAACACAAATTTTAATTCTGTTATTGATTGGATAGGATGGATTTCTAGATGTGCAATTATTAGGACACATGGGTTAAGCATCTTAAGACTCTTATTACATAGCGCCAAAATGCTTTTCTGATACTTGAAGTGTATCAGATGCCTCTTTTTACCAGTCTCTTGCTAGCCTTAGGTATTATTGTTACAATTTCTAGGTGAAAGATCGTACCTCCTTGTTTCAGAGTGATTTCTTAATAGCAAACTTGAACATTTTCTGGTATGTTCGGTGGCCACTACTAATAAATAAGCATTTAACAGGTCATAAATTCTTTCCAGATCTATTCATGCTTTCATTTAATATTTATTGAGTGTCTATTCTAAGAATAAGGAAATGTCCCTGCTCCTAAGATGCTCAAAGTAAAGTGAGACAGAAAAAACAATAGTTCAATATATTCTCGTCTGAGGAAATAATGGAAAAGCAAAGTAAAGAAATAATTTGATTGCTAACAGAGACTTTGAGTACTTCTCTCTTGCTAGAACATCAAATAGAAAGGTGAGGGGCTTACACCTGTAACCCTAGCACTCTGGGAGGCCCCCAAGGGTGGATTGCTTGAGATTAGGAGTTCGAGACTAGCCTGAGCAGGAGTGAGACCCCATCTCTACTAAAAATAGAAAGATTAACCTGGCATTGTAGTGGGTGCCTGTAGTCCAGCTACTGAAGAGGCCAAAGCAAGAGAATCGCTTGAGCCCAAGAGTTTGAGGTTGCTATGAGCTGTGACCCCACAGCGATCAACCCAGGGTGACAGAGTGAGATTCTGTTTCAAGAAAAAAAAAGGCAAGGAACCATGGAGATTGAAGAGAACCAGACTACATAGGCAAGTTCAAGTCAAATCTCACCAGTATACTCAGCCCTGTTAAGAAAATTGGGGACTAATCCCTGAGAGCAATGGGAAAGCAAGCACAGGCTTTAAACAACCTTAGGTGAGCTGATCAGATTTGTGCTTCTGAAATTTCCCTTTGGCGAATGTGTGGAGGAAAACTAGAGGGGGCTAACAATGGAGCTAGGCTAGACAGACAGAAAACTGCAGCTGCAGTTCAGGGAAAAGATGAGGATGGCAGAGTCGCTGGCGTGGTGGTAAGGATACTGGGTTACGTTTTAAGTTTCCTAGAGTAGGAAACATCCCTCATCCTAGAGTAGGCCTCTGGACAAATAAAGAAATAAAACAAAAGTTTGACAGATGGACTCTAGAACATACCATTTATTGCTGGAAAAATCTAACATGGGGGTCTTGGCTTAGTGTTAGAGATAAATAAGCCTCTAAATGAACCTCTAGATTAGGGCAGGTGCCTCTACTGTGAACATTGTGTGCCACCTCAATCCCTCTTCACAAATAAAGGGCTTGTTCCACTGACTGCTAGGAGTGCTGTTCACGGACTCCATCAGCTAACAGCCCTCCTTAGGGATGACCTTAGCTAAAGACAACCACTAGCCCAAGGCCACACCCCAGTCCTGGGGTGGCCCACAACCAGAGACTGATCAGAGTGGGGAATATGAAGTCTTGGTCCCCTAGCCCAAATACCAGACAACTTTGAAATGTCATCCCAGCTTTGCAGCTCCCAGAGGTCAGCTGAGGCCTGCATTCAGACTGAATCCCATCTCCCTCCTCAACTTCTCCCTTCGCCCAATCTTGCTCCCTTCCCTTCTTTTTCCTGTGTCTACTCTTTTCTTTATATCCTTTCCCTTCCCTTCTTCTTTTTTACTTCTCCTTTTCTTCCTTTCTCTTGGGATCAACAAGATCTGATCACAAGAGCATTACACAATAACATTTTTTTTTTGAAACAGAGTCTCTGTGAGAGTGTGGTGGTGTCATCACAGCTCACAGCAACCTCAAACTCCTGGGTTCGAGTCATCCTCCTGCTTCGGGCTCCTGAGTAACTTGGACCACAGGCATGTACTACCATGCCCAGATGATTTTTCTATTTGTTGCAGAGATGCTGGTCTCTCTCTAGCTCAGGCTGGTCTTTAACTTCTGACCATGAGTGATCCTCCCACCTCAGCCTCCCAGAGTGCCAGGATTAGAGGAGTAAGCCACTGCGCCCAGCCTTAGAGTCCAGTTAAAAAAAAAAGTCTCGACACTCACTTTATGAGAGGAACAGGAGAAGGACAGTTCCTCAAACCTGTGCCTTGATCGCAGATGGGGGCGATAGAGAAACTTGGCTCTCTGAGGTCCGGCGCCTGCTTAGTCAGAGCCAAGTTCCTGCTGCCCCTTCTCGCGAGCTAGGCCAGACTCATGAACAGAAACTGCCGGGGGCGGGGGGCCGTTGCCCTGGGCCCTCCAAAGACCTCACAGGATGGAAAGCAACAGGCTACAGAGCCCTTTTCCTCTCTGCCTCACCTTCCCCCGAACACCCACCTCCCTGAGTGACACTCCGTAACTGACAAGAAAAAAAATACATTTTTCTCAGTCCAGAGGCTCACAGCAGGTGCTCAGAGGTCAGGAAGCGCAGAGCACTGGGTGTGAGGCCCATGAGAAGGGGTACCTCATGTGGGCTCCACTTTAAACCAACCCAGCGGGTCCCTGCAAAGTGCCCAAGCACTGGACACTGCACCAACAGAGTGTATTGCCATAGACATGGAAGTCTGAGTTAGCACACGTGAAAGCAGAACAAAGTTGCATTTAAAATGGCAACTTCCTTTAGAAATTAAAATGTGGATGATTTCATCATTAACATACATGAAATGCAGAAGGAAAAGAGAACAGAAACTTTAACAGGCCCCTGATCACGTGCGCAGGGGTTTTCACTGACCCTGCAATTTGGGGGTTGGCCAGGTTTCTTCATTTTGTTCTTTTCTTTTTAGTGTAAGAGCCCCCTGAGTCTCTCCCCCAGCCCCAGGGACCACGCAATGCCAGCTGCTCTCACTGAACACGAGCGAGGCCAGCACATATGTAGCTTGTCCACAGTCCCCCATGTGGTCAGGAAAAAGCTCAGAGAAAAGGAACTTAACCAACGCTGGGACAGTGACAGGCTGAGTGAGGTGAGACCACAGCATCCTGCCCCAAATGCCTCACAGTGTGAAAGACTTTGTTTGTATAGGAGAAGGCTCAGAGCTTATTTATTTATTTATTTTGAGATAGTCTCACTATGTCAGTACAGTACCATGGCGTCACAGCTCACAGCAACCTCAAACTCTTGGGCTTAAGCGATTCTCTTGCCTCAGCCTCCCAAGTAGCTGGGACTACAGGCGCCCACCACAACGCCTGGCTATTTTTTGGTTGTATTTGTTGTTGTTTGGCAGGCCCGGGCTGGATTCGAACACGCCAGCTCCAGTGTATGTGGCTGGTACCCTAGTCGCTGAGCCACAGGCGCCGAGCCTCAGAGCTCATTTATGCGTCAAACGGAAATTAAGAAATGCTAGATCTTGAAGAGTAAAAGCAATAGATATGGGGCAGAAAACGTACAACATGAGCTCAGAACAGACTGATTCCAAAGAGCAAGGAAACTACTCCAAAACGCTAGGATGCAGGAGCCAACCTGAAGAGGCTGCCACTGGCCAAGGGTGAAAGAGGATTTAAGTCTAACGGGTCAAAGCACATTTAATGCTTAAACCCATGACATGGTACTAAAAATCAGTCAATCAAAGAACTCACTGTTGCCCTTCTGAGGGAGAACTCACTCATTGTTCTGAAAACTGGTGGCAAAGGCAAAGATTTCAAGCACCTGTCCTGCCTTTCCCAAAAAACTGGACTCTAGGGACCATGATGGGTGGTGATGGCATTTCCCCTCGGTAGATGACTTCTAGCTAACAAATGAAGACAAAAAGATGGAAGTAGAGTATCAGGTTTTGTGATCTTTAATGAAATGTGGATCCAGACTTAGCAAAGGCTGCTGAGGCTTGGGAGGAAGAACGCCCACCTCCCAGGGGAACCTGCCTCTCACCAGCCCTAAGTAGCCGAGCCTGGGGCCCTGACGCCCAGCAGAGGATGAGCAGAAGACAAAGGAGTGAGACAGATACTGTGAGGAAGCGGGATTAACACGGGACTGTGCAGAATGGCTTTCGTAGCAAGTAAACTGAGGCTGGCTCCTAGAAACGGAGACTGAATGGGCTAGGCGTGGTGGCTCACACACGTAATCCTAGCACTCTGGGAGGCCAAGGCAGGTGTATCACTTGACCTCAGGAGTTCAAGACCAGCCGGAGCAAAAGCAAGACCTCCTCTCTTCTAAAAATGGAAAAATTAGCTGGGCGTTATGGTAGGTACCTGTAGTCCCAGCTACTCAGGAGACTGAGCCAGGTGGATCCCTGGAGCCCAGGAATTTGAGGTTGCTGTGAGCTATAATGCCATGGTACTCTAGCCTAGGGCAAAACAATAAAACTGTTGCAAAAAAAACAAACAAAAAAAGAAATGGAGACTGACTGTACGGGGATCAGGATTTGCCTTGGAAGCAGGACACAGCAGGCAGGGTTGAAAGCCTTGGCCTGTGGAAAGCGCAACAGATACAGGGCTCACGATACCACTGTCTCTGCTCATGGTCATGTTTGAGATTTTTCCATAATACAAACTTCAAAAATGAAAGTTGAGAAGAGGGTGGTCTGTAGGGAGCTGCCAGCCAACCAACAGGGCTGCACGGCCATGGGCACCATTAGGAAGTGCTGGCAGCCCTCGGCCCACACAGGGCGAGAGAGGCTGCTCACTCAGGTGGGTTGTGCAGACACCAGGACATACCTCATGCTGCTTCTGGGAGATGTTGAGCGCATTCACCGCGAAGACCGCTTCCCGGGCACCGATGTACAGGGTATCTGCGTCCTCGCTCAGCAGCAAGGCCGAGTAATTGTAGATGCCCGGCTCATGGAAGTGTACCAGCTGTACCTCTGTGGTATGCAAGCGGCAGGGTCAGAGGAGGGAAAGGGAGAAACAGCCAAAGGAGCATTCTTACACCTGCACAAATCCTGGGTGCCTGTCACGTCTGAAGGGTCATACGGACTGCCTCCTGTACAGCTACAGCAGAAGTCACACCCAGTTGATGCCATGATGGCACCCCTGGAGCAGATCCGCCATCCACCAAGTCTGTGTGGGACCTGCTCTCAGCCTGAGCGCCAGAGCCCTGAGCTGGTGCCTGACCTCCCACCCTGCCCCTGAGCCCTGCTGAGTCCCGAGCCCCGCACTCCTCAGATGCTCCTACCACCTGCCTGCCCAGCTCCGGACTGTGTGTCCTTAGTCACCCACAGGTTACAGCCACCAAGAATATAATGATTTGGGATTTTCTTACTCAGGAAAAACAAGTTTTACTTCAAAACCTTTCGAAGAATCAATTTTGGAAAAATTTCTGTCAAACCAAGCGATTTTCAGGGATCACCACAATCATACAGAACAGGGAAACAAGTGACATTGATTTGCTTATTAGGTAATTGCCTCAATCGCTACTTAAGAATAGGAGGACTTAACCAATGGATGCTTAGGAATAACATAAATGTGTCTGCATTATTTTTTAAGGAGCTGTGTTTTCTTTTCAACGGTCCTGGCATGAATTTGAACATGTCAAAGTTGGCTTTCTATATATCACCAAGGGTTTGCTTTCTTCAGGAGTCAGGTGCTAACGCTTTCTGTCTTTCTAATGCCCCCTGGAAGAGAGATGCACGCACAGGCTGCTGGCAGGCCCTCGCCGTGCCTCTCTGGCCTGTAGTTCTGCCCAAGGCAGTGCACAGCCTTTCCTGCAAGCGGTACCTTGCTTGGGACCCAGTATTTACACTCTCAATGCTCTGAGTCAGAAAGACTGGGGGTCCCAAGACACATCTCCCAAGAGATGAAATAACTAAAACAAAAACCAAAGACAGCACGTGAAGTGATGCACGGAGCTCAGCCACCTGCGTCACTCACAGGAGCCACTGTTCCTCTCCAGTGCCCAGGGGCCAAGCCATAGCAGGCCTCCAACAGCACCACATACAGGGAGACAAGCTTCCTTTCAGGGGACTCCAATTCAGAAACCAAGTTTGGGGCCTGCACAAGTCCCCAAACTTGGGCGGGGCTTATTGAAGCCTCTTTTTAGAGCAGCCACCTAGGCCACTCTGCCCAGACAAAAGTTCCAGGAGCAGAGAAGGCAGCAGATCAAACACCCATGTCCCAGCCAGCTATCTCAGCACCTCAGCAGTGGGTCCCTGTCCTCAGCCATCCCCCTCAGCATCCCAGCAGCGGGTCCCCTCTCCGTCCTCATGCCATCGGCACCTGCGCAAGCTTTAGTACCCACCTTTGTGCTCCCAGGTGATCCGAGGTATGGATGCAAAGGCCACTGCCATCCCAAACACCACCAAGAGGGCCGTGAGCAGCCCCTCCATGGGGGCGGACATCCTTAATGGGCAGGGGCAGCCACAAGGGGCTTCAGCAGCAAAGGTTCAGGGATGGCAGGTGGCCCGGGCGTGGGGTTCCCACAGCTGCTGCTCAGCACCCCCAGACCGGGGCCAGCAGCACAGCCCGGAGCTGATGAGCGGCAGGGTCCCCAAGAATCCACATTTTTGGCTCACTAGGGGAGGAGGGGCCACTCTCACCACTGCAGTGTCAAAGGCCACTGGTGCTTCCTGTGCCCTCAGAAGAAACGCTGGGAAGAAAGGAAAAGGAAGTCAGGTGGAGGGTGACAGGCCCGCTTCTTATTACTCAATGTCCCCCTCTTGCCCCACCCTCCTACCTCTCGCACCACAGAACCATCTGCTGGGGAACACACAGGCTGCCCAGGGAATGGAGGCTCTCAGGAGCGGACAGAGGAGCAGAGCTGGGAGCCACCAGGAATCAGGGCTTGCTGCTCCCCAGCCCCCACCGGGAACACAGGACAGATAAACAAATGAGGCCCCGAGGCGGGGTGGCAGGGCACCCAGCGCACAAGCCAGCCTGGTGGTCTGCCCAGCTTCCTTCCTGCGTGGCCACTATGTCCAGCTGGTAATGAGATTACGATGAAGGGAGCAGAACCTGGGTCTGTTCCCCTTGGAGACTCTGGCTTCCTGACTCCTAACAAAGCTTAGTAAGGAGGACAGCCGGTGAGACCAGAGGGCTGCCGAGAGCTAAACTCACAGGCCGGCACATGTCCGTGCGCCCAGACGCTGGGCAGTCCACGTGTTAATAACACACTTCTCTTAATTAAAAACCAGTTTTGGGGCAAGAACAGAGAACGTATAAAATAGGTAATGAAGTCAGCCTAGGAAAAGGATAATGATGACTCGGGTGGTGGGCAAGCAGGTGCTCACTTTAAATTCTTTACAACTTTGCTGCATGTGTAAAAAAATCTTATAACAAAATGCTAGAAAATGGGAATTTTTTAACATAAAAGAAATGAGAACATAACTGAGTTGGTCGGGAAACCCACGAACTATGTAACGCAGCAATGCTATCGTAGGTGCAGACCCCAGAAAAAGCATTACACAGTCGCCCAAAACACACTAAGGAGAACAAGCCACTTTATTCAGAAGAGCTGCAACCTGGAGACTTACGGGGTCCGTCGACCTCATTTGGTGAATAGATGAACCAAATGTTTCCACAACAGGAACGAGACACGGCCACTCCCAAGAATGGATGCATCTCACAAAGTCACGCAGTGACGGAGATCAAAGCATCAGCCCAGCCCTGAGCCTAACACTCGGCAATTTGCACCAATCTGTGGTGTTCAGAAGTAGAGAACGCTGTATCTTCCAGCTTCTCTGATCACAGTTCCAGCCAAAGAGCTGGAAGCAAGATTTATTACACAGGAATTCCAGGAAAGTTCCTTAAAGGAGGCTGGCTCAGCTAGGAATTGCATTTTGTCCTCAGCTCTTCCTCCCCGCTGCCTGCAACTAGAATTTGATGGCTGGCCTCTGGCAGCCATTTTTGTGACCATGAGATAAAGGCTCATTCTCAGAACAGCCAAGGGGAAACCGATAAGAGCCTGAGACTCTGGTAACACAGTAAAGCCTTTGCACCTCCTTTCTGTTGGCTATTCCAGATTGTTGATCTCTTTAAATTACTTGTTTTCAGATTTTTATTACCAACAGATATAATTTAAAACTGATACAAACTCCCTACAATCCATTCACCACACAGGAGCAGTGACTACAGTAATGTTCTTACCGTGAATTAGACTGTGTCACTGCCCCACCTGAAATGTTCTAATATACCTTCCCATCACTCAGAGTAAAACCCACATTTTTCATCAAGGCCATCGGAGCCCTGGATACCCCCACTCTGCCTCAGTCCAACCTTTCCCCTTTAACATCCACCACACTGTGCTGGCCACACCTGAACGCCCAGAGCTCGGTGCCTCGTGAGGCCGTGTAATGTCTATTCCTTCTGCCTGTCAACACCACTCAGAACATTTCCAGATATGTTTCTTCCAGAAGTCACCACACAACACAGTCTCATTCATCTACCTGACAGGCTTCTCCTGTGGATGCTCTTTATGACTCCCCAAAGATGCCCCACACTGAGCTCCCGAACAGCCCATAGTTCCTACACAAGGTCCAAACGCAGAAAGCACGCTAAATTATAGGTTCAGATACTCTGAATTTTGGGCACACTTGCAACTCCTTGCTATAATGGTGTCACTTTTTACTTGTATGTGAAGTAGACCCACCTGGCCTACGGAATTGCCATGACAATTAGTTCATCTGTGACTATTTATTAGATAATGACATATAGCTGACAAATGAACATCTGATAACGACAGTGTTCCCTGCCCTGACAAATATGACGGGAACACCTGCTAAGCCTGAACAAAGCATGCCCGGCCCCACAGAGCCCACACAGCGCAGGAAAGGCTGTGCAGAAGCAACCAGCCAGGAGAGCTCAGCACACGGAGACATCCAATATGGTCCCGCTGTCCTTGTCACTCTCAGTTTTCATCATACTGATGATAGACATGGGGAAAAGAACCATGGCAATGATGACAAGCTATCCACAGAGTCCCTTAAAAGTTCCCATTAAAAACTATCTACCCCACCCTTTAGAACAAAGGTTCCAGGGCTTTTTAGGGGCGTGGCCTCTCTCCATTCTGTGTGACAGACATCTCCTTGCTGATGACAATCAGAAGCAGGGACGTGGCCACACGGTCCCACCCCCTTCAGCAGCAGAGGGCTGCACACTTGCACACACAGTGAGCATTTACACCAGCTCCACACGACCAGAGAAGAGGAGGAGGCAGGGCTGCAGTGGACAGCTCCTGCCACATACATGACAAAGGCCAGGGCCTAGGCCTGGGGGGCTACAGTTCCGGCCCAGTGAAACCCAAACTGAGGCTGGCTCCCCAAGGCGCATCCAGCCCCAGGCCAAGCCAGGCACAGGCCACTGCAGAGTGGGGAACGAAGCAGAGGTGGCCCCTGGTGGCGTGTCCCCCAGCTGGGCGGAGGTCCATACACACAGAGGAAATGGCTATGAACTGCGACTGAACAAGAGGTGGTGATGAGAGACCAGGCATAGAGAAGGGACAGCTGGTCCAAGGACAGATGGACAGCCTGAAAAGACAAGGCAGAAGGCAGTTGTGAGGAAAGCACAGGGCTGGGGAGTGCTGCTCAGTGCTAAAAGTAAGGAGCTGCCAAGCCATGAGAAGACAGGGAGGAACTTTACATTCTTGTGAAAATGAAAAGAGTCAATCTGAGAAAGCTATACAGTATATAATTCCAACCACAGGACACCCTGGAAAAGGCAAAACTGCAGAGATGCTCAAAAGATCAGTGGTTGTCAGGGGTTGGGGGGCAGAGGAGGAATAAGCAGAGCACAGGGGATTTCAGGGCAGTAAAATGACTCTATGACACCACACTAGTGGGCACATGTCCTTATAAATCTGTCATACCCATTGAGTCCACAATACAAAGTCAACGTCAGCCTGGAGTCTGCACCATCACATACCACCGCGGGCTCACTGACAGTCGCCAAAGTACCACTCTGTGGGCAGTTCTTACAGTGGGGAGACCAGGTATTGGGGGAAAAGGTACATATTCAAAATCTCTCAATTTTGGTATAAACCTGAAACTGATCTAAAAACCAAATTCTTTTAAAACCAACAATAAACAGCCCCAGGCCATCCCTGCTAATGATAAAGGGGGCCCATCTGAAGGCTGCCGGACTGGAAACTTGAACGAGGTGAGCATCCACACCAAGGGACAATTTCTGGCTGTACAACATGAGGCCCATAGAGTATGGTTCATTTTGTGTGTCAAATACTCAAAGTTGAATCTCTCTTGCAGGGCAATGGTCTATAAAGAATCCAATTCCTTTAACAATCAGACCCATTTTGGGGAAAAAAAAATAATAAATCCCTGTCCAGGTCTCTTCACCACAGTGGGTCCTCTGTGGTGTGCTGCGGCGAGGCATAGAACCAGAGCCTGAAGAAGGGAGGTTCTCTCTCTCTGGAAACTGGTGTTCAGAACCCCAAGATTTATCTCAACTCTCTCCTGAAACGCAATGAAATGACACTTTAAAAAGACATAAACCATAAGGATAAAAATGGAGGGAGGTAGCCAGGTGGCCAGGCATGGTGGCTCACACCTATAATCCCAGCACTTTGGGAAGCTGAGGCAGGAGGATGGCTTGAAGCCAGAAGTTCAAGTCCAATGTGAGCAAAAGCAAGACTCTATCTCTACAAAAAATACAAAAATTAGCCAGGCAGGGTGGTGTGAACCTGTAGTCTCTGCTACTCAGGAGGCTGAGGCAAGAGGATCCCTGGATTTGAGGCTGCAATGGGCTATGATAACACCACTGCATTTTCCCTGGGACAAAAGAGCAAGACCCTATCTTCAAAAAAAAAAGGAGGAAGGGGAAGAGATGACTTTGGAAGCTAGAAAGAAAGAATAGGTAAGCAGTAAGGGCTCCTGGGGCACAGGGAGGCATGCTGGTCTGTGCAGTGTAAATGCTTCTCTGAAGCTTCCCAACATGATGTCACTGAACACAGAGCCAGGGAGAGATGTACAGCGTGTTCACCATACAGACACAATGGACACGCAACCCCTAGAACACAGTCACAGCAAAATGCACACCGCAGCCAGGAAGCAATGCGCTTTGAGTATTTTACCTTTATGTTTCATGTAATTTATTTAACTTCAAGCCTACATATTTCTTTTTTTTTGCAGTTTTTGGCCTGGGCTGGGTTTGAACCTGCCACCTCTGGCATATGGGGCCGGCGCCCTACTCCTTTGAGCCACAGGCGCCACCCATATTTCATTTTTAATGGAGGCCGTGTTTACCACCAACTCTCTTGGACACCACTGGTGCTGAGTTTTTAGAACAAAAGAGTTGAAACTCTAGCCAGGAAGTGAGGCCGTCATAAAGAAACACAGCCTGAGAAAATGGAACCAAGCTTAAAAAGTAAAATTTTGATGAAAGAAATAAAATGTTCCAACTGGGGACAGTTCCTAAAAGCTGAACAACGTGACACAGACAGAAAAAGAAGACAGCAGAAGTATGAGACTGGATGATCGATTCAGGAGTGCTTCATCTAACTAGCAGGAGCTCGGTAGAGAGTGGAAAGAATGAGCCATCATTCAGGCAGTAACATCAAGAAAATATCCGGAGGCTAGTTTTCAGAATGAAAGCCCCCAGGAGCATAATGAATGGAGAGAGCCGGCCCACAGCAGACACATCAGAGGCGTCCTGAAATCCGAGAACCCTGGGGGATCAAGGGAAGATATGAAGCTTCCAGAAAGAAAAACAGGCCACACAGCAATCACCTCTCCAGAGCCTGTCGGAAAGCCCAGAGATAGCAAAGCGTGTGACGACATTCAGAACTATCAACCGGCTGAGTGCAGAACAGAAACAGGATCCACACCTGCATTCTTACCTCCCTCACATTCTTTCTCAGAAAGCTACTGTAGGATTTGCTCTGCCAAGACGTGGAGCTGCTTCCCCTTTCCCAGCTCTTCTTTCTTAGGAGAGGAGAGGCCGGCATCGAGGAGAAGACCCAGGGAGCAGGGAGCTGGGAGCTGCAGAAGAGGGCTCCAACAGCACCCTTGGGTTTGCTGGCAGAGGTGAGAGTTTTACCTTTGAGCTTTGGCGAAGAGGCTGAGAATGAATTAGTAAACAGATACACAGCTAAAAAAATGAAGCAGTTATTAACCCCAGGGGAAGAAAGAGTGGTCTGTGAATGGAAATGTAATCAGAATGTACTTATCACAGCCCAGTGGTGTGGCCCTGATGAAAAATTACGATTAACCCCAAGAGTCAGAGACGGCAATTATCACCTCCCATCATGACGAAGCATCTAAGAGGGAAAAGCCAGGAAGCACAGGTGTAGCCAATTTGAAGGAAATACCAAAAATGGCTTTAATAGTTGAAACTTGCTGTCTCAGGGCAGCAGAAGGGGGCACATGACAGGCAAGTGCTGCTTTCTCTCATAAGCTATGCAAGAACTACTTCTCCTTAAAATCATGTGCACTGGCCACTCTGACAAAACAAATTAACCCAAAAGGACATCAGTGCTCTGGTTCCCAGCATCCTGAACTGAAGAAAGCAGCTCAGTGAATCTGAGGCAGTGCATGACCGGCTGTGGGCAGCCTCCCTTCCAGGGACAGGGGAAAGCCTGGGTCCTGGCAGCAGCCGCATTTGGGGCTCAAAACACTGAGTGGAAAGGGGGTTACTCACCACACAGTGGACGCATGCTGAGCAGCAATGTGGCATCTCCCACTTCACCCCTCCACGTCCTGCACACCCCACCCCTCCTAAGGCCCTGGTGACCTCTGCACATACTGTTCCCTCTTCCACAACATTCTTCTCCTGGGAAGTGCTGCCGGGCCACCCCCTCCCTTGTCTTGTCTTTACACTGCTTGGTATAAGGACCTGAAAATGTCTCTAGGACAGGCCTGGGCAAACGGGAGACACAAACATCCCCACTAGAAGACTGAGGCCAGAGCTGGAGAGAAGCGAGGGAGACACGACCAGGGGAATGTTCCACCAGTCCAGGTCTCCAGAATGAACAGAGCTGTCAGATGAATCTTGTTAACAGCATTCATTCTGACCCCTCCCTGAACGAATGTGTCTGAGACAACTCGCCCAAGGGAGTTTCAGCAGATGCCTGGAGAAGGGCCAGCAGCCCCTTCGGGGGGTTTCTGAATCCCCACTAAGGGCCGTCCAGAGCAATCGCTGATGTGTTCATCCCGGTTATTCAAACCAGTTACGGGAAAAAGAAAAACCTTTTTCTTAATCACCTTTACCTTGGACCAACCCACACATCATGGAGCAGGAGGAGGAGCAGAGCCAGGGTTAAGCCCAGCAGGGCAGGGCCACTCATGCCTGGCTCTGCGCCCCACCCCGAGGACAGTGATCAGACACCCAGCCTCCTAGCATGGATTTTTATTCAGCTCATCAGCGACGGACTCTAGATGGCTGACATGAGAGCCAAATGGTCTTTCAAACAGTCCACACCAGCGGGCAAAGGTCAGGAAAGGGAGGAGCCACACACAGCTCCTCCCGGGGAGGAGGAGGGGCTGCACAGCTGGCTTCATGGCGTTAGAAAGGTTTGATCTTTTCTTTTTTCCTTTTCAATAAGCACACGTTGTTTCACAGGATTTAACGACTGCTCTGAGCAGAGCACAAACCACACCCACACAGGACTCCGGCCCTGTATGTTCTTCCAGGAGCGGCGGATCTATAATCACTGATGGGATGTCACATTAGGGACCTCGTTCTAAATATTTAAATTAAAACAACTAGATAAAATGCCATTTTGCTGGCTTTCTTGAGCACTTCTAAAAAGCAAAGGTATCCCACTGGGAGCTGAGCCTTATGAACATGCATTTTGCCCTAACAGTGTGAAATTGTCACCCTTCACACTCAGACAAGAGGACTTGACGCAGAAGCCCATTAGAAAGACAGGGTTATGAAATGTCACTGCCATTACTTACCGTAATTGTGCTGCTCACGAGGACTGTGCTAGCCCACTTTAAATGTCAGGAGAATGAACTGGGGGGAGGGGAGGCTCCTACCTCCCCACTCCTGGCCTGTCAATGCTTGTCAGATGGCAGCTCTCTACCCCAGGGGGTGTGAGGCAGGAGGTCACAGCAGAGAAAGCTGGGATACCCAGCAACCGTGTGGGTGTCTGTGTGCATGTACATGTGTGTTACGTGTGTATATGTGTGTGCGTATGTGCACCTATGTGCATGTGTCGTGTGCTCACACAATCATGCATCTGTGATATGTACATGCACACGTCTGTGCCATGCCTGTATGCATGCACCTGTGTGACATGCACATGATGTGTGCATCTGTGCATGCATATACACATATATATATCTGAGTGTGATGCGTGCGTGCACACGTATGGGCCAGTGCACGCATGCATGCATCCATGTGATCTGTGTGTGCATACACGTATATGTATGTGATATGTGTCTGCACATCTGTGCCAGTGCATGTACACATGTATGTGTATGATCTGTGTGCATGTGTGTGTATATACCTGTGTGTGGTGTGTGTCTGCACATCTGTGCCGGTGCATGTATATCTGTGTATGTATAAATGTGTATGTATCTGTGTGTGGTGTGTGCATGCCTGCGTGATCTGTGTATGCATATACATGTATGTATCTGTGAGTGGTGTGCGTATCCACACATGTGCCAGTGTGTGTGTGTGTCCTTGTGTCTGTTTATTCACATGTTTCTGTGTGCAGTGTGTACACATCTGTGTGTGCATGCCTGCAGTGATCTGTGTATAAGCGTGCGCTACTCTGTTGCATCTTAGATGTGAATAGTGACTGCCAGGGTCCTAGAAGGCACGAACCATAAGCCAAAATGTCCTCTGGGTATGGTCCAGCCACTGTGCCTCGGCTCCTTCCTGAGATGCTGTCTGACAGCGGGGGCAGATCACAGAGGGTGTAAGTCACTACTGTAAGAAAGTGTCGGCACTCATACTGACCCTTTAACAGGATGGTAAAGCACCCTTCCTGGCACCCAGGGAAACCATGAAGGGGTCTCGGGGGCCAGCTGTGGGCCAGCCGACCTGACACAGGCCGTTGTCAGACACATCTCTGCCCTCACAGTCTATAACCGGCTGGTAGAGTGTGTTCTGGTGTCTCATTTCTAATCTCAGTGGGTTTGCCCCGACAGGGCAGGTGAAGCTTGATGCCCCTCTGGCCCCTGCAGCCAGGACAGTGGACATGTAATGACCATGTATTTCCCCCAAGCTGGGAGTGGGCCAGGTGCTGGGGAGCAGAAAGCACCACAGCCCTCCCTGCCGCCCCGGGATCCCCTCCCCTACCTACAATTACGGTGCTGATGTCACCACCTTGCAAACTGAGGAAAAATGGCCTTATCCCATCAGGAATCAGGAATTGGGTTTCGGAGCTCTCTTGGTCACAAGCATAACAGTTGACCGTTCCAACTTCAGTTTTTCTAGAACTTAAAACAATCCCCAGAGACCAGCACCAGCTCTGCAGGGACCACCCAGCCCTGGAGCCTCTCGGACACACCCAGCAAGAGCAGGGGCCAGGACCACTGCAGAGACGCCCACTTCATCCCCACGCCACTTCCTCAAAGTGGCAAGCAAGCCACAGACAGGATTAGAAACCTCAGTCCCTCCCTAAACCCTAGATAGAAAGCCCAGGGAAGGAGACAGAGGGTTGCAGGCAAGATGGACACACAAACTGACCCATCGGTAAGGTCGACAGGACGAGTGTTACGAAGCACAGCAGCAGAGTAGGGCAGGAACGGGGCTTTTCAGAGGGAAGCAGGGCCTTTCTGGCAGGGCCAACACCGCAGAGATGCAGATTCACTCTTTGGACTAGAATATAGGCGACACTGCCTCCTTTCAGAGGGCATGTGGTGTGTGCACATATCCTCGGGCCCAGACCGGCTAACCTTCGCAAAAATAAGACTATCTTCTCCTGGCCTGATGCTGACCTGCTGTCCTCTCCAGGATGGCCAAAAGTCTCCAGGCTGGACACTGGTTCCTGGGGATGGTGTGGAGTCGGTACTAGGAAGTGGTGGCCAGCACCCAGGGGAGGACTGAGCTAACCCTGAAGGGACGACTAGTGTCCTGTCTTTCATGGCGCCACTATGGTCTGAATGTTTCTGTCCCCCCAATCCATATGCTGAAATCCTAAATGGTAGTGCTGGAGTCCTTGAGAAGCGATGAGGTCATGAGGGTGGAAGACCCTCACAAATGAGATTAGTGCCCTCATGAAAGAGGCCACTGAGAGCTCCCGCACCCTTCCAACTGAGGAAACAGTGAGAAGACGATTCTATGAACCTGGAAGCCAGGTCACCAGATACCGAATCTGCCAGCACCTTGATCTTGGACTTCAGAGCCTCAAGAACTGAGAAATATATTTCTGTTGTTTATAAGCTGCCCAGTTTACAGTATTTCGTTTCAGCTGACAGAGACAGCGACTCAATTCGGGGGCTGCTGGCATCCTGGGGAGCACGGTCCCAGGTAAAACACACCCACCAAGTTTCCAAAAGGCCAGAGGACACCATTTACATGGAGGGAGCCTCTGAAAAGTCACTAAACCCAGTACTTTTCATATTTGTAAAGTGGGCAAAATTATGTAAAAGATACATACAACTTCACATGTTGAAAAGTTTTGCTTTAATTGAAATTTATTGGCATTCTTAATTTTCCTATACCTTAAAGTTTTCTACTTTCAAATATAAAACTCCAAGGCTGTTTAACTGCAGTAAAGAAATGTAAATTAAAATAAAATACCATTTATTGGCCACAAGCCAGGCCGAAATTTAAAAGACCACCGCTGGCCATGCTGGGGAAGGTGTGGGATAAAGATTTCTGGGGGGAAGCCTCAATCTCCAAACATTTTGGAACTGCTGTCCTCAGCAACTCCCAGGCAGCAGACCCAAGAACAGGCCTGCATGCAAAGCTCCCCCCTACAGTGGGACAGTAAATGCTGCCAGCTGGGCAGCTCCTCAGGGAGGGTCTGATCAATAGGCAGGCTGGAAAGTGCCGCAGAGGGGACAGAGACCTCAGTGAGAGGGCAGGAGCTGCCTACGAGCACAACACACCCTCCTGCACAAGCCAGAAGCCGTGCAGAGCGATTTATGACACGCAACCCATGGCACAGACACACATCCAACTGTGACAGTGGTCACCTCTGGGGAGGAGGGGAATAGCCAGGAAATGCCACTTTTCTCTTTGCTTTTTAAAACATGAATTATACTTTTGTATTGCTTTGTAAAAAAAAAAAAAAAGCTTTTAATTCATTGAAAAACTATGCCTCTCTGAAAATTCACATGGTATTTAACACAAAAACAACCGTGCCTCACCTGTGCCGTACTCAAGTCAGCGAAGGCTTCCACAGTGACGCATTAAGCAGGGTGGGAAACATCCTACACACTCACCTGTCTTGTCTTAGGTGACTGTTTCTTGCCATTTCATTGAACCTTTTGCTTTTACATAAAAATGCAAAGTGGCTTCTTTTTCCCCTGTATATCAAATTGTCCCTGCTTCGATCCCCATATACCTAGAGATCTGCTTTTCAAAAAATGAATTATGCTTTTGTATTGCTTCGTAAAAAAAGTTTTTAATTCATTGAATAACTATGCCTCTCTAAAAATTCACATGGTATTTAATACAAAGACAACCGTGCTTCACCGGTGCTGTACTCAAGTCAGTGAAGGCTTCAAAATATTTTTTTTTAATAAAGAGATGGACAAAATCCACAGACAAAAGAAGAAAAAAAAAACTAGGAAAAAAAATACTGGTAACACAAGCACCAATGCTTGGAATGCCTAATAAATAACGTGATCTAACAAATGTAAGAAAAAACAGAACCCTAACCTCAGTAGTCCAGGTAATTTAGTAAAAATGTGTGCATGTCACCAGCAAGGAAACTAGATAATGCTAAGTCTCCTGACAGAGAAACTGTTTTCACTGCTGTCCCATGCACAGGGACCGAGAACAGGAACGCTGACAGCAGGGTCTTTTGAAAGCAGGCAGAATCAACACCCTAGCAGGGTCCAATCATGATATGAGAATAATATGACAAGCATGAAGGAAAGATTGGGGCTTTCCTTTGGGTTTTTTGTTTGTTTGTTTGTTTGTTTAACACACATTAAACTGGTTATGTCTCTTCCCTCTAAAACTGAAAATGTACATGTCTTGGAGTTGACCAAATTTAAGATTAATCCCCAAATCGCCCAAATCCACAGACATGGAGAGCCCTCTCCTTACACCAGATTTTACCAGCCCCTCCTTCGAGAAAAATGCAAGCGTTCGGGCACCTGCACCAGAGGCTGAGCCCCAGCAGCTACAGAGATGAGACCAGCCCAGAAAGGAGAAGGGGAGAGAGGAGGCAGGGAAGGGTGAGGGGTGCCGGGGGGAGAGTGAAAAAACAGGAAAGAAGAAGAGTGCAGCAAAGCAATGGGAAGGAAGGTAAAAGACAGACCCCCTGGGACCCAGCACCTGCCTAAGCTGACCTCAAGGGATGCAGCCGAGTCTAAACCAAATCTCTGCCCTCCGACCTCCCAGTGAGCAGGGCCCATCTGCCTGCCAAGCTGAGGTTTCTACAAGGTATCCAACACTTCTAAACTGAGAATACAGATCATGAAACAAACTGACTTACCTGTATCTTGTGTCTCTTAAAACTTTCCAGTCTTTTCTACGAAGGAGTCTTCAGAAATCTTTGCTCTGAAAATAAGGGAGACAAGGATACTTTAGCCCTTAAACAGTCCATCCTCATAAACTCAGCATCATTCCTAGAAAGGCAATAAAGAAAGACGCTTGCAATTTCTTTTAAAACGTCTAGACTCCCTGGTAGATAACCCCTGACCCAGGATCAGCTTGGCTTGTAAGTGCTGGAACAGACAGGAGGGAGGGCCATGCAACCGCTCACCCATGAGCAAAGGGGAAGTCCAGCCCAGCTTGTCTCAGGGCGCCGCACGGAGATGGTCCCCTGCCCTCACCACAGCCACTATCTTGCAAAAATAAGCACGTCAAATAGAAACCCACAGTCACAGCAGAGTCCATGAATCAGAACAGTATCCTCTATTTGTCTACTTACTTCAGATGTGTATGAATCCTTTAAAATTTGTCTTCACGAGGCAAAGAAGGAAAATGCGGAAATACACATATTTCCAAGAACCAGACGCTCGCCCTCCTTTATTTTTGAGGGCTGTTTTTAAGCCAAACAGGAGATCATCCACTGTGGAGTGGCCTGGGTCACCCCTTTACAGTGTACAGCCCTCAAGACAGCGATCCCCAACCCAGTAACATCACTGACAATCCAATCAAGAGAATCAGAGTCGCAAAACCAAATCGGCAAATAGGACCAAGGACATGCAGAGGCTGGCTGAGCAGTGAGTGACACTGGTCCCTCCCATATCGTAAACGATTCATGTAATTGTTAACCATTAGAACCAGACTTCAGCACATTCTGGGGTACAGAGGGATTCTGGGGGGGTTTGTTTTCCTTTTGCTTCCAGCACTTAAACACAATCACTGATATGTTTCTAAAGCCAGCTAAAGAGAAGGCTCTCCCTGGAAACTTGGGTGATGCCCCCAGCCCTGTGCGCAGGCCCTTTGCTCCCTGGCTCCCCCTCCCAGCAGATCCCCTCACACCTGCCAGGGAACCGGACCTCGGACACAGCCATCCAGCACACGGTGTCCATCTGACACAGCCTCTGAGTGGTGGGCAGCCACCTAAAGTTAGCAAAGGAGCTCCTGGGGCAGTGATTAGAAAAGATCAGATTTATTAGCTCCACCTTGATGGAGCTTCCATCGACTGATATTGGGGTCCTCCCTCCAGCAACGCCTGCCTCTTTTTATGAGCCGCTATAGAAACATCCCTCCTGGAAAAGGCCATGTCCACCCAGGACCCAGCATTGTCGCCTCCCATCAGCTTGGACAGGCTCCTGAGAGCCCCTGCAGAGTACCACGCCCACCTGTCCCCACGGGCTTTCCCATCACACAGGCGGGAGGGGACAGTAGCTGCCTGGAGACCAGGCCAAAAACACTTCCAGGGAAAGGAGGAGGGGATCACACATGAATAAGAGGGTTAGGTAAATAGTGTGAATGCCAGGAACTCTAAAACTGAAAAACTTCTCCAGATATTCAATAAGCCTCGTCACTTTAGTAAATAAAAACCCAGAACTGCTTTCTGTGGGTTGAATCAAATGCATTTCAGGGTGCTGAACAATAGATGACAACAGGCCTGAGGGCCTGGCTCTCAACAGCCCCAAACGACTTCCCCGCAGCCCAGGGTCCCTGTCTACTCTCCAAAAGCAGCTGCCCTCAGCTTTCTGAGCAGTGTGTCAGGGCCTTGACATCTTTGCCCTTCACCAAGACAACGATGTTCCTTCTTCTTCCTTAGCATGAGACCCCGCAGTTACAATTAGCTATTATCATAGTGAAGAATGAAGACCCACACTCCTCCTGCCAGCATGCACCACCATACCACCCAGCTCCTTATAACACAGGCAGCATGAAATCAATCCAGAAAGAGAAATGGTCCCCCCCTGGAGGGACCTGGCCCTGAGCGGGTCCCTCCCCAACAGCATGGAGCAGTTGGGTTCCAACACCCAGGCCTTAAGGGCAGTTATTTAGAGGTTAATGCCAATGGCACAGAACCTCCATCTGGCCTCAATTCTGCAGACATGGCCTCCTTCCCAGGGTCTCCCTCAGCAGCAGCCAGGTGTCCTGCTGCACATGGAGAAGACATGGGCAGGAGGGGCAGGTCCCAGGCCTGGCTCCTCCAAGCCATGTGTTCTCTGGGAAGTCACTGAGCCTTCCTGACCTATGTTTCCTCAGCAGAAAGTGGACACACTAATAGTACCTGCCTCATTTGATTGTGGTAAGGACCCACAGACCTTGAAACAGCACCTGGCACCTAGCAAAGCACCAGTAACAATATTAACTATGCAATATTAACCAGGCAATATTAACTATGACTGTCACCCCCTGTGAAACGAAGCCAGTTCCACCCACCACCTGCCCTGCTAAGAAGACTCAGCAAGGTATAGAAAGCAAGGTTTGGCTGCTAGCACATCTGACCCCCACCACTGCGGTGCCCTGGGCTCTACCAGCCTCCTCCTGCACCCCCAGGGCAGGGGCTCCGTGCTGGGGCTTGCTGGGTGAGCTCCACAGACTCCTGGCAGCAAAGACTGAAAACTCTGATGGAAAGAGCTACTGTAGTGGTCAGTGCACAGGGAGGAGGGCCTGAGGCCCTTCTGCTCAACCTCTTCACCTCAGCCCCAACACCAGTGCAATAGGGGACCCCCACCACCGCTGCAGTCAGCACCCCAGCACACATCCCAGCTGGGCGGGTCTGCACATTACACCACTAAGCCTCCCTGAGAGGGCAGCCATCAGACAGGGCAGCTGCCAAGTGCATGGTGAGAGCCGGAAGGCACGCTCCTGTCACCCTGTGTGGCAACAGCTGCCGAGACCCCACATCTGCACCCTCTGACTTAGCAATTCTGCACCAAGAACTCAGTGTAGCTCCCCCATGAGCAAGATGCCCAGCACGAAGATATTCAACAGGAAGACTCTGGAGACGCCAGAAGTCCATCCGAGAGTGTGTGTGTGTGTGTGTGTATGCACAGAGTAGATTTGTCACTTTTTCTGGTATTCAAATTGTGGGACACCCATAGGGTGAAATACTGCACAACTCTGAAAAAGAATAAACTGCCATTGGTATGAAAGGGAGCCCCAGATCCACTGTTCGGTGAAAGGTAAGAGTCTCCCCTCACAAGCACTGTGAAAGGTAAAAACAAAGGATTTTTTAAACACCAAAGTTCCCAACAGTATGTGCAGAATGCCCCATGTGAGGAGGCAAAAGGCGTGTGGCCGTTTTCACGTGTGCATGTGCGTCTGTGCACGTAAGCTCAAAGGACGAGATCACCACTTAACCGTGTGCCTGCTGGCAGGGGGTGTGGGGAGTCCGTGTTCGGAGCACAGTTTTTTCACAATTTGGATTTCTTAGAACTTTTTGAACTGTTACCTTAAGCACACAGTTTCAATTAAAATATTTCTAATCTGGTATTAAAATTAAGATGTAATAATTGTAGAAAAATTGAATTCAGGAAAGGCTGGAGAAGAAAAGATTTCTGACAGTTTTAAAAGACAGGTCATAGTGAGCACTAAGATAAGATCCCACGGCTTGGCAACTTCGAAGGTAACTGTACGAGGAGGCTTTCATTAGGAAGTTTTTGAGAGCAGCAGACAGACGTGACAGACAGTGGTGGCTATTCTGACATTTTCCTCATTCTAAGAAACTCTGACTCACTCACTCAGCGCTCGCTTCTGGAGGGCATGATACCAGTGCCGGGGAAACATGTACAGGGTCACAGAGAGACGGCAGAATCCCAGCTCCGGGCTCCACCTCGGGGAGGGCAGGAGGGTCAGAGGGCCCTCCCCCTCCACGACACAGGAGGTGGCAAAGGCAGGCGGCAGCCAGACAAAGGCCTGGGCTCCTGGAAAGAGGATGGAGCCGGTGGAGCTGGGGGACCCCTGTGCATGTGCCACTTTGGGTCTCTGCCCCAAGCTTCTCTCTCTGCACACCCCCACACTACTTGCCATGCGGCCCCTCAGTAGCCTGTAATGGCCAACTAAACATGACAGCCCACATTCCTATTGTTTCCAATTTTCCACTTTTAAAGACCAATTTTAACCACTGGCAAAACTTGACTAAAAACCTTTTCTAGCTGTTAGAGAGGACTCAGTGAGGCCGCCACAGGGTGGATTCTGCCACTTCGCCATCTGGGGAGCAGTGAAATAGTCTCAGGACTTTTACTCATCACACTGACAGGTCTGCTCCCACCTACTAGGAAATAACCGTGCATAACTTCCATGATTTAGTGCCATTCGACTCTCTTCTAAAATTTTCCAGTTAGTTGAGCTAAAGTAATTTTTGACAAACAATATAATCTATGCCATAAAACACAAGTCGCCTAGCACAAACATTTTTATACTTCTTTCAAGCCACTTAGACACCTTAATTAAGTGCTTCTTTACTCTCCCCTAAACCGGAGAGACACCATAGTGTGATGTCTGCGGTGTGGGCTCCAAGGACAGCCTGTCCTGTTCAGGTTCTAGTGCTGCCAAGACCCAGATGTGTGAGCTAGAACAAGCCACTGCCCACCCCCAGTACCTGCCGTCTCTCAGCTACTCCCCTCCCCCAGCTACTCCCCTCACACACACACCGCCCCGTTACTCCCCTCCCCCAGCTACTCCCCAGGAAGAACACGGGACTTAGCCCTACCTCCAGGGATGACATTGCACAAATGAGAACACACAAATGGCATACATACACACCCATACTGCAGAAATGGATGTCAGTCAAAATGTTACAAACAAGCAACATAACATGACAGTACAGGGGGGCACAAGCCCACGTGGTAAAAGTCCAACAGGAGGCCCTTGGCTGCACTCGTCTGCATCCCAACAGAAAAGCAAAGGGCAGGAGGACGAGGCTTTGTTAGGCCAACACCAGTCCCCCTGCTGGTTTCAACTCTGTGATTTGTGTCTGCCTAAATTGATGTTCCTCTTCCTAAAACTGCTGCCTTTTACTATTCCCGTCAGCTTGATGGGTCTGAAGTGGTTTTATGACCCTGCTGCCAAGAGGAAAAACAGGCTCATAAAAATGCAATGGTCTGGGGCCTCTTGTGAGAGCTGAGGCTCCCCCCAGATTCTGCAGCAGTCCCCAGGCCTTCTCCGCAGTGGGGCCAGGAAAGGCCCTTGGGTTCAGGGCTGCCTGTGACTATGGTGCTCCACAGTGGTGCTCTGAGCTGTTGCTCCATGGACCCCGAGTCTCCTCCTCCAGGACACCTGGGCACAGACAGGTGCTTCAGAACCAATGGCTCCTTCTCTTCACCATTTGCTAATGGTGAAAGCATCACAGAATCTGCCGGAACTACAGGGAACCCTGAGCTGGTTCGAGATTGTGGCACCCTGCACCCAGACGTGTTCCTGGTCCCCTCTAGTGTCCACAGGGGAGCACTTCAGTCTCAGAAGAGGACCAGCCCCTCCTGTAGGCTGGGGTTCCCCTGGTCCCACTGCCCCTAGACCCAGTTCAGCCGCGATAGTAAAGAGGAAACCTCCCCACTCAGCATGGGGAAGGAGGAGCCGGCCACAGGGTCAGGCCTAGGAACCTTGGGACAGGCTCGAGTCCAAGTGGGGATTTCTTTTTTAAGACTCAAAACCACAAAATGCCACTCTCTTTACTTTTATCTTTACTGATTCTGTAAAAATATACACCTAAATTACAAAGTTAGGCCAATGTGACCACAGCTTATAAGCAAAACAGAGTGGGCAGGGGCCTGAGTCAGCACGAGGCTCCCTCCTGGGATGTGGCTACGCAGCAAACCCACTGGAGAATCCGCATGTGGCAGCCAAAGCTCCTCGAAAAGTCCCAGTTTCACCTCACTCCTGGCAGGAAACGAGAGAATCATCATCTGGGGCTCCCACATCACGGTGTGTGGACGCCACGTGCAGGTCCACTGGTCTGATCCTCTGTGGGTCCCTAGTCCTCCATGTCAGGGTAGCAACTCAACAGAGCTTGTTATTGAGACTCCGCTACTTCTTAACCACCTTCGAGCCAAAGCAGCCCACATCCCATCAAAGTGGGCCGAGTGACCACCTTGAGCAGTGGCAGCCATACAAAAGCACTAAAAATGAAACAGCTGAGACAGGAAGCAGCAGTGACACAATGGGCCACACCTGGCCCTGGAAGAAAACCCACCTAAGCTTGGCTGCAGTAGGGACACACTGGGATTCCCCCTTTGCCACGAAGACACTTACTATCCAACTGCTTCCTTGTTGATGGCCAGAATTTCAATTAGTTTGAAGTTCCCAAATAACCAAGTGACCTTCTAGTGAAATGTCACGAGAGCAATACGGGTAAGGGGTTGACTCACTCCAATCCAGGGAATTCACTCAGCCCCCTAATCAATCCACAATAACCCGCCCTACCTTGCCGACATTTCCTCTCCTCCCTTCCAGACTCTTCCAGACCAAGCAAGGTGGCTCCTCAACTTCCTGCCGGAGGGGTAGGGGTGTGTGGTAACAGGGGAGACAACATAAAAGGAAAGAGCCACTTGAGCCTGTGGGACCCCAAACTGCTGCAGATGCTCTAAGAATACTGACTGCAGGTGGGTTGAGGACGGGGTGACATCAGGTGAGACTCTCTCGACGAAACACACCCCTGCACTGCCCAGATGGCAGGGGCCTGGGGGTGACCACTGCTGGGCTACCAGTATGAAATGAAGCCCCAGGAAGAATCAGTCTCTGAAGTTACCAAGTGGACCCCCGATTCCAGCCCCCAGATGGGCAAGGACCTCACCCACACTGCACTGCACTGCTGACCGGAACTCAGTCCTGTTGGCCTGGAATCTCCCACAGGTGGCCCTTCCACATGGACTTTAATCAGGCTGACTCCAAAGAGCCTGGGCCTGCGGGCTGGGACCAGGCAAGGCCTGCACCAGGGACTGCCTTTCTAGAGGGCAATTCCGCAGTAAGTGAGGGTTCTCCTTTTCTGAGCTGCACCTTCCAGATGATTCAGAATGTGCGAGACATTGTGGGTAACATGGGGTGAGTGAGTCACCATCGCCACTGCCTGTGCACTGTCATCTTCCAGGTCCAAAGCCCCGGCATGGGGCTCACTGGCCATTGCTGTCTTTTAGGGGGCCCTAGAGGAGGTATATTTCTTCACAGGGACAGCTGTACTCACCACTAGGGACGTAGCAGAAGGACATGTGGACAGGCCAGAGTTCTCTCCCCATTTCAAGACAGAAGCATCATCACAATTCGCAGGAACCCAGATCAAGTGAAAAGTTTAGAAGTTCTAGAACATTCTTAAGCCAAGATAAGCTATGCTGCCCACTCCCACAAAGGCTTCATCCTACAGCTAGACCCAGGGCCCTGCTGCCTTGTCCCTGCCCAAGCACAACGATACGGCCCTGAAGGAGCCCAGCCCCTGCTCCTAAAGCAGAGGCTGCTCAGCTGGACTGTGGCCAGATGGCCTGTGAAGGGAAGCCCACCTCGCAGGGCACCGACTATGCTGGCCCCATTCATGCTATCTTCTCCCAGCACCCCAGCTTGAGGGAAGGATACAGGTGGCGGGGCAGAGGGTAGGACCAAACACAGGCCTGAGGCAGCACCAGCACAGACGGGTGGCCCCCACTCAGGATGCTTTGGAAAGATGAGTACATGCTCAAAGGCCGCAGCAAGTCCAATCACCATACTCCACTCACCTGTTTTTCTGGTCAGGGGATTTAGGCAGCTGGTAGAAAATGATATGCTTTCCTCTACCTATAATGGCCTGTTCTGTGAACAGTGGCACATAGTGCTGGCCCTGTGAGCCGCCCACCAAAAGCCCTACAAGTCATTCCCTTTTAATACCAACCCATTGCCAGACCTGCCAGAAAGGTGGAATGTGCTGCTAGGAGAAACGGCTGCCCTGGCTGGCCAGCCATGATGCAGCAGAAGGGAGGGTCCTTGTGGGCTATTCCCTTTCCAGGTCCTATCTGGCTTCAGAGCCCCCTCCTCCTGCCTCTGCACGGAGTCAGAGTGACCACCTGCAGCAGTGGGGAAGGGGGGTGTCTCACGGGTGCACTCCTGTGCTCTTCCTTGTAGGAAGGCCACTTACGGCTGACCTGAGTCCCTTGCTCAAACACTGTGGTCATCTCTTCTCACCTACACAGGTCACCAAGGCCATGCAGCTGCCTGACCACAGCTGACCTGTCATAGGTCATGGTTACAGCCCCAATACTGCACAATTTCCTTGTCAGGCTCTTGCTATTTCAGCGGTCACAAGTTCGGCATGACGCCCAGGCCACCACCAGTTCCAGTGGGCACCTACTACAGTCCACATGGCTTCTTTCTAGGCCACACATGCAATGTCACCTGCTGCCCCAACACAATCCTTGCAGGGGAACTAGAGCCTGTGGGACACAGGCCAGACCCAAAAGACCAGTGGAGAGCCAAGTGCCACCCCCAGGGCACCAGGGGGAAGCAGACAGACTCCACAGTGGCCGGCGGGGTTCTCAGTTCTGCAGACATCCACTCCTGGATTCTCAGAACCACTGAGGAACTGGACCCTTCAGCTCAGAAAGGAGGAAAATGCACACAGGCAGGGAGGCTGCTCAAGGCCACACAGCGCAGACCCGCTCCTAGCCCTTCTGCACCCTTTGCACACGGTTAATGTGCACGCAGCCAGGCCCACCCCCACCAGGACAGTGCTGCTGTTCCCTGCACCAGAACCACGACCCCTTGCAGGAAGCTCAGCATGCACAGCCAACCCACTCTAGGTGCAAGGTGATGGGCACACCACCAAAAGAAATGTCATCCAGAAGAGCAGAAAAGAAGATCCCAACATGGGCTAGCTGCAGGCAAGTATACAGGGAAATAAACATTTCGTCCTCCTCACATCTACCCTTGTCAGCGCCCACACGGTGCTTCCCCCAGGCTCTGCCCCTCAGGGCTGCTGGAGACCCTCCAGTCACCAAAGACTCTGTGTGACTGTTCCAGAGGACCAGAATACAGAGAGGATGACTGTAAGTCCCTGGAGTGGGGTCTTCCTATCCATATTCAGTCCTGGCCTTGGTCAGACCCATGAAGCAGCACATTCAAGAGCAGGTACTATCCAAATGCCAGTTACTCATGGGGAAGCCTAGGCACAGGCGATGGACAAGCAGTCCTGAGAGGCCTGGCTCTCCAATCCCAGGGGCCACCCCAGCATGCTCCTGCGGCCAGAAGCTGTTAGTCTCATCTTCACTCAGAAGCAGTGAAAAAAGGATACCCGAAAAGGGTGAGGTCTAGGAGAACAGGTCTTTTCAAGGAGACCACAAGGATACACCTGCAGGGTCCTCTCTATGGTGGCTCAGCTCTTGGAAATTTGTAAACTTCACTTCCTGGTATTTAGAAATTTCCAAGTTGCATGAAATCCTGTAGTTCCTTAGGGGCTGGAATAGCATCTTCCGCTTCATTCAAACTGGCCAATGAGAAGGATACCTGTGAGACAGAACTTTTTGACTATCAATAAAAAGAGAAAGACCAAGCCAGTCGGGGGTGCGCTGCCATTTTGGAATTCTTCTATGCCTGGCTGGTGAATGAAGCCCTTCCTCTTATAAACGTAATGTTTGGGTGCTCATTCTCTCCGCTGGGCCTTGTCTTCCTGCAACATTTTTGGTTCCCTGACCGGGAAGCGAGATCACCCTGGAGAGAACACGCACCTGGTAGTTGCCGCCAATCCTCTGGACACCCACGTGAGGCCCCTGATTGGCCTGGGCGACGTGAACCACTGAGCGCACTAGGGAAGCGGTTTGGCCTCCCTGTGCGGATGCCTCGACTGGGCTGAGAAAGGACCCCGTCGGCAGGTCTTAAAGGTGTCAAACACCGGAAGAAACTGGCATGCAGGAACAGGTACCTACACAGGGAGATATCTAAGGCAAGGTATGACGGATCTGGGGATCCCACTACAGTTTTAATGGAAGAAGGAGGCTGATCAACTCCTTGGGCATTAGATTGCTGGCAGGTCTGTTGAGAGGTGTTACTGAGAGAACTCTGAGGGTGGAGTTGGACCTCCCTTCATAGGGCCTAGGGGAGTGTTGGTTTGCCTCCTATGGTTAAATGGCAGCTAGAGTGGGAAATCGAGGCTGCCCAGGTTAAGAAATGGTTTGGGACTCGGTGCCTGTGGCTCAAGCAGCTAAGGCGCCAGCCACACACACCTGAGCTGGAGGGTTCGAATTCAGCCCAGGCCCATCAAACAACAAACAACAATGAAGGCTGTAACAAAAAAAAAAAAAAAAAAAAAGCTGGGCGTTGTGGCAGGCGCCTGTAGTCCCAGCTACTTGGGAGGCTAAGGCAGGAGAATTGCTTGAGCCCAGGAGTTGGAGATTGCTGTGAGCTGTGATACAACAGCACTCTACCCAGGGTGACAGCTTGAGGTTCTGTCTCAAAAAAAAAAAAAAAAAAAGAGAAAGAAATAAATGGGTTGGAATTATATGCAAGTGAGTGCTTGGAGAATGACTAAGATGGGTAACAATAGGTGGGGTTTTGCGCCCCCCCCATTCACGGGGTGAAATGAATGTTCCCTGCTCCAACTTTGCCCCCTGGCTATTCTGAGAGAAACTGAAGTTCCAGGTTTTCTACTTTTTGTCTTTGGCAGCGGCCACATGGCCATGTGGGACTTGGGGGGAAATAAAAAGACATTAGAAAGGATGACTATGTTGTAGTTTTGTTACTGGAATTTCTTCAATGAGTCTTTGGTCTCAGGAATTTGAGAACTGAACTCGGGGGCCACAGATGAGTGATAAAATGGCATTTTGTTGGACTGAGGGGCCTGCAGAGGGAGTGGAGAGTGCCAGAGCTACTGACAGAGGGGCCGTGCCTTGGAAAGTGTTGCGGTTCGGGCAGTCTGGTGAACTCTGGAGGGACCCTGAAAATGTGGGGGAGAGAGTGTGAATCTCGTGCTGGACGGGGACTGTATCCATATCAGCAACAGGTCTCCAAGGTGAATAGCCTCTGGAAGGGGGGAGGAGGCCCAGGTCAGAGGTTTCCTGAATAAGTAGGGGTAAATAATTGGTCCTGAGAGATATTTTGGCCAGGACTTAGTATATGGAAAAATACCTTTACAAACTGAAGGGGTATTCTAGCAAATGAATGAATGCAGCCCCTGGCCTTGGACAAGGTTATTAGGTCTTTGCAGTGGTTTTTGTCTGGGGAAGGGATTAGGGTGTGTGCTCCTTAGTCAGGGTGGAGCCATCCAAAAGGTTTTAAGACTGCTTTGTTGATGACCTTGCTGGGGCTCAGAGGGTTTGTGCCTGGAGATGGGAGCTAATGTCTGAGCTCACCTGAGCTTGAAAAATGGGGATTCCCTGGCCAGCCCTGAGTGAGAAAATCCTGTATCAATGTTATATCATAAAATGTCTCTCATTTGTAAAATGTAATAATTCGGTTGTTTAAATTGTTGGGGAAACTGAGTCTTTGTCAAAGGATAAGATTCTTGCCTTTTAAACCTTCTAATTATCAGTTTGGCCAAGTGAATGAGTGACTTCACGGTAAACTAGAATCCTGTTTTGTAGGAAGTGAGTTTTTGAGAGGAAGAGAAATTAGACAGAAAGAAGAATAGCATTATGTAAAGAAAGAATCTTGTGTGATAAATTTTGTCCTGAAACAGAATGGTTGTGTAAGACAGTGAAAGGCAGGGCAAAAGTTAAAGAAAGTTTAGAATGTTTATAGATCGTCTGTGCAGGACATAAAAAAAAAAATTGTGAAAGAATTTACATGTGATCCCATTAACTATGTATTTCCTTTAAAATCTTTCAGCATGTGGGCAGCACCTATGGCTCAGCGAGTAGGGCGCCGGCCCCATATACCGAGGGTGGCGGGTTCAAACCCAGCCCCGGCCCAACTGTATCAAAAATTAGCCGGGCGCTGTGGTGGACGCCTGTAGTCCCAGCTACCTGGGAGGCTGAGGCAAGAGAATCGCTCAAGCCTAAGAGGTGGAGGTTGCTGTGAGCTGTGACTCCATAGCACTCTACGGAGGGTGATAGAGTGAGACTCTGTCTCTACAAAAAAAAAAAA
>CAUYRH010120044.1:0-19247 GCA_963574655.1 Perodicticus potto
TGATTCTCTCAATTGATGCAGAAAAAGCTTTTGATAATATCCAGCAGGGACATTTCTTAAACTAATAGATGCCATCTATGGCAGACCCACAGCCAATATCATATTGAATGGAGTTAAATAGAAATCATTTCCACTTAGATCAGGAACCAGGCAAGGATTCCCATTGTCTCCATTGCTCTTTAACATCATAATGGAAGTTTTAGCCATTGAAATTAAGGAAGAAAAAAAAATCAAGGGTATCCACATAGGGTCAGAAGAGATTAAACTTTCACTCTTTGCAGATGATATGATTGTATATCTGGAAAACACCAGGGATTCTACTACAAAACTCTTAGAAGTAAAGACTACAGCAGTGTCTCAGGCTACAAAATCAACACTCATAAATCTGATCTGTAGCCCTTATATATACTAACAATTGCCAAGCCAAAAAAAAGTCAAGGACTATTCCGTTCATAGTAGGACCAAAGAAGATGAAATATTCGGAGTATACCTAACAAAGGATGTGAAAGATCTCCATAAAGAGAACAATGAAACTCTAAGAGAAGAAATAGCTGAACATGTGAACAAATGGAAAAACATACCATGCTCGTTGCTGGGAAGAATCACCATTGTTAAAATGAGCATACTACCCAAAGCAATATACAATTTTAATGCAATTCCTATTAAAGCTCCATTATCATATTTTAAAGATCTCAATAAAATAATGCTTCATTTTATATGGAATCAGAAAAAACCTTGAATAGCCAAGGCATTACTACTTAGAAATAAAAACAAAGCAGCAGGAATCATGATACCAGACCTGAGACTGTACTATAAATCGGTAGTGATCAAAACATCATGGTACTGGCACAAAAACAGAGAGGTAGATGTTCAGAACAGAACAGAGAACCAAGAGATGAATCCAGCTACATACTGCTATTTGATCTTTGACAAGCCAATTAAAAACTTTCAATGGGGAAAAGACTCCCTATTTAACAAATGGTGCTGGGTGAACTGTCTGGCAACCTTTAAAAGACTGAAATTGAACCCACACCTTTCACCACTAACGAAGATAGACTCACATGGGATTAAAAATTTAAGCTTAAGACATGAAACTATAAAAATACTAGAAGAAAATGCTGGGAAAGCTCTTGAAGGAATTAGCCTGGGTGAATACTTTGTGAGGAGGACTCCCTAGGCAATTGAAGCAGTATCAAAAATACACTACAGGGACCTGATGAAACTAAAAAGCTTCTGCACACCCAAGAGCACAGTAAGTATTTTAAGAAGACAGACCTCAGAATGGGAGAAAATATTTGCAGGTTATGCCTCCAACAAAAGTTTAATAACCAGAATCCACAGAGAACTCAAACGCATTAGTAAGAAAAGAACAAGTGATCCCATCTCAGGGTGGGCAAAGGACTTGAAGAGAAACTTCTTTAAAGAAGACAGGCACATGACTTTAAGGCACATGAAAAAATGCTCACTATCCTTAATCATCAAAGAAATGCAAATCAAAACTACTTTGAGATATCATCTAACTCTAGTAAGATTAGCCCATATAACAAAATCCCAAAACCAGAGATGCTGGCATGGATGTGGAGAAAAGGGAACACTTCTACATTGCTGGTGGGAATACAAACTAATACGTTCCTTTTGGAAGGATGTTTGGAGAATACTTAGAGATCTAAAAATGGACCTGCCATTCGATCCTATAATTTCTATACTTGGTATATACTCAGAAGACCAAAAATCACATTATAACAAAGATATCTGTACCAGAATGTTTATTGCAGCCCAATTCATAATTGCTAAGTCATGGAAGAAGCCCAAATGCCCATCAATCCACGAATGGATTAATAAATTGTGGTAAATGTATACCATGGAATATTATGCATCCTTAAAGAAAGATGGAGACTTAACCTCTTTCATGTTTACATGGATGGAGCTGGAAAACATTCTTCTTAGCAAAGTATCTTAAGAATGGAAGAAAAGTATCCAATGTATTCAGCCCTACTATGAAGCTAATTTATAGCTTTCATATGAAGGCTATAACCCAATTATAGCACAAGAACATGGGGAAAGGGGAAAGGGAGGGGTTGGGGGAGGATGGGTAGAGAGAGGATAATTGGTGGGATCACACTTGTGGTGTATCTTAGAAGGGTACAGGTACAATTTACTAAATGCAAAACACAAATGCTTCCATACAATAACTAAGAAAATGCCATGAAGGCTATGCTGAACAGTTTGATGAAAATATTTCAGATTGTATATGAAGCCAGCATATTGTACCCCACGAATGCACTAATGTACACAGCTATGATTTAATTTAAAAAAAAATCAAAATGACATAGGTCGGTAACCTGGCTCTACATAGAGAAAATAGGAACACTGGAGATGGAAATCATAATATTTGTCTTCCTTGTGAAGCATTATAGTGTTATTTGAAAGTCAACTTGGAATAATCATTGAATATATATTCTAAACACTATGGCAAGCACCAATAATAATAATAATAATTGATATATTAAGAAAGGAGAGAAAATGATATTATTTAAAATGCTGAGTAAAATCCAGACAAAAACAAAAATAGTGAAGACTGAAAAAAAGAAACAAAGAACCAGGCAACAAAAACAAATAGTTACACAACTGGTAGATATGTAACTATACAATACAATAATACTACACAATATTACTTTAAGTGCAAATTATCTACATATAAAATTTAAGGGACAGAACCTGCCAGAGTAGATAAGAAAAAAAAAAAAATGAAACTGTCTGTCATCTGTAAGACTCCACTTCATTTTTACCTCTTTTTTCTTTTCTTTTTTTTTTTTTTCTCAAAAATGCCAGTTTAAATGTAAAGACATAGATGGATTAAAAGTGAAAGACTGGCAAAACATGTATCATACTAAAACTAATCAAAAGATAGCTGAGTGTCAGTCTTATATTACATGAATAACATGCAAATATTGTTCCCATTTTGTAGGATGTCTTATTGATTGGTCCTTTAGTTGTACAGATACTTCTTAATTTGATCAAATCCCATTTGTTGAAAGCGTCGCTGCTGTGATTGCCATCAGAGTCTTCTTCACAAAATCTTCCCCTGGGGTCCTATAAGAGTCTATCTATAGTATCTAAGAGTATCTATAAGAGTTTACCCAAGTATTTCTTCTAGAATCCTTGTAGTTCCATGCCTTAGGTTTAAGTCCATTATGTATTGTGAGTTAATTTTCGTGAGTGGTGAGAAGTGTGAATCCTGATTCAGTCTTCTACGTGTGACCATCAAGTTTTACCAGCCTCATGTATTAAACAGGGGTTATTTTCCCCTTTGTGTGTTTGTGTCTGCTTTATCAATGATCAGATGGGAGTTGAAGAACTTTTCACCTCTGACTTCTCTGTTCTGATCCACAGGTCTATGTTTCTGTTTTTGTGATAGTACCATGCTATTTTGGTTACTAAGGCCATATAGTATGGCTTGAAATCTGGTAAGGTGATGCCTCCCACTTTCTTCTTTTTACATGGTTTTCAGGGTTCTTTCTGGTTCCCAAGAAAGCACAGAACTGTTTTTTCTAAATCGGCAAAAAATAACATTGGAAGACTAAAGATAAGGCCCCATTCTCTCTTCTGGCTTATAAGGAGGATTCCTCTGTAAAGTCTGTTGTCTGTCTTAGTCTGATGGGTTTTCCTTTGTAAGTTATTTGATACTATCATCTCACAGTTCATAGAATTTTCTCTTTCACTTTGACTATGAGCAGTCTGATGATCACATGCTGTGGAGATGAACCATTCACTCCTAGAAATTAAGTTTTTAGGAGTCTGAGACCTTTTTTTTATACCCGGAAATCTACATCTCTTACAACATGGAGAATATTTTCCCCATTTATTTTCCAAGTAGGTTTTCCATACTTTTTGTTGTTTCAACTTATCCTTCAGGGATATCTATTATTCTTGTGTTTGCTCACTTTACATAATTCCATAATTTTGAAGACTTTAATTATTTTTTTTTACTTTTTCCCTACATTTTTGACTAACACGTTTCATTCAAAAACCTTATCTTCAAGCTTTAACATTCCTCTTTTGCTTCCTTTAGTCTATTGTTAAAATTTTCTGGTATATTTTGGAATTCCTCACCTGACCTTTTCCAGAAATTCCAATGTGTTTTTTGCTTAAAATATTGATCACTTTCGGCTCAGCACCTGTGGCTCCGCAAGCTAAGGCGCCAGCCACATACACCTGAGCTGGCGGGTTTGAATCCAGCCCCGGCCCACCAAACAACAAAGATGACAGCTGTAACCAAAAAATGGCCGGGCATTGTGGCGGGTGCCTGTAGTCCCAGCTTCTTGGGAGGTGGAGGCAAGAGACTCGCTTAAGCCCAGGAATTGGAGGTTGCTGTGAGCTGTGATGCCACAGCACTCTAGCCTCTATCTGACAGCGTGAGGCTCTATCTCAAAAAAAAATATATATATATTGATCACTTTCATATTTGGGGGTTCATTTCTTAATTTTTTTTTTGCTCCCTTATTTTGGTTTTCTACTTCATGGCCAATCCCATGATCTCACTTGTGGTTCATATTTTGAATTCCATATTTGATGTTTTGAAGAACATCCCTTTGGCTGGGTTCTATAGCTGGAGACCTAGTGTGATCCTGGGAAGTGTCAAAACAGCCTGGTTTTTTTATCCTGCTAGAGTTCTTGTGCTGCTTCCTTGAATCTGGAATCCTTTCCCTCGCTACAAAACAGATAGCTTTTCGGTCCTCTCGTTCTCTTCTGCTGGGGGTTCTGTTGCTCCGTGAAGACAGGCAGAGGTCCCTGAACGATGTGTGCGGCCTGCTACAGATGACCGACTGGGCAGGAGAGGGGCAGACATACCGTGAGCCGGCTGCACCCCCTGTCTCCCCATTCTCAGTCGTCATCACAGTCCAAGCCTATGCTGAGGGCTATTTGTGTACGAGGGTGGGCTGTTCCTCTGGCTACTTGTGGAAGTTCAGAATGGGGCAGGAATGGTCCCTCTCCAGAAATGTAAGTGGCTGTGGGGGTTTGCTCCACCCACCTCCCCCTGTGGTAGTGGCAGTGTTGGCTGGGTAGGCTGGTTTGGGTGTATTTATACAGTGACAGTGGGTGCCAGGGATGTGGGGTGGGCATTTGCTCTACACATGTCTGGCCTGGTGGCTGTGTGTACATTGGCACACGGTGGCCAGTGGCGCACAGTAAAGGCAACACGTGGGAATGTGAGCAATTTCTCCACCCAGGTCCAGCAGCAGGAGCGGCAGCAGTTGGCAGTGGGGGCAGCCCCTGCAGTGGTCTAGGCTTCTGCCCTGCCCAGGTCCACTGAAGGTGGCATTGCCCACATGGTGGCAGAGGTCGCTGCACTACACGTGCTGGAGATCATGACTTGAGGGTCTTCCTGGGTCTCATGGCAGTGGTGACTAGGCTGGGCTTCCTTAATGGTGGCTGTGGGTACTTGTTCTTTTCAGGTCCCCAATTATGAGTTGGGGTACCTGGCACCTGCTCACAGAACATGTGAGAGCGACAATGGTGCTGATCCTAGGTCAGATGCAGAGCTCTGGGCCTGAGACCTCACAAGGACACCGGCTGTTATACCCAGAGTTTGGAAGACAGCTGTGCCTTCTCTTCAGTCAATGCCACCGTGGTGTCCGTGCAACTCTCTAAATCAGCCCAGATGCTCGCAGTAGAGAAGGAGCCCTTCTGCAGCTTTAAACTGAATGCTTATGAGGGGAGTGTCTGACTCCAGTATTTTCTCCTCTTTCTCTTCCCCACATGCAGATAGGTCCCCCACTCCCTTTCCCTTCCCTTTGGGTGCTTCCTCTATTGACACACAATACTCGCTCTTCGATGATCTGTCTGAGGGTGAGATTTGTTCTCAAATCTCTGTCCTTTCCATCAGAGTATCTCATGTAGGCTGCTTCTAGTCTGCCATCTTGATTCCTACCCCCAATATGAGCATTTAAAAAAAGAAAATGGGCTCAGCGCCTGTGGCTCATGTGGCTAAGGTGCCAGCCACATACACCTGAGCTGGCGGGTTCGAATCCAGTCCAGGCCCCCCAAACAACAACGACAGCTGCAACCAAAAAATAGCTGGGCATTGTGGCGGGTGCCTGTAGTCCCAGCTACTTGGGAGGCAGAGGCAGGGGAGTCGCTTGAGCCCAAGAGCTGGAGGTTGCTGTGAGCTGTGATGCCACAGCACTCTACCCAGGGTGATAGCTTGAGGCTCTGTCTCAAATAAATAAATAAATAAATAAAATGTAAAAAAAAAAAAAAAGAAATGATGAGTAATAACCTAAAAAAAATATTGAAGTAATAAAGTTTGTAAAACAGCTCACAACAGCATCACAAAGGTTTTGTAATACACTAAAGAGCCTTTAGGACAGTGCTTTAATCATGTACATGAAAATTAAGATGTCCATACGCATAAGACACTAGAGCAAAGCCTTATTAAAGCATTATGCAAACTGGCAGGACACTAAATGCTGTAGTTGTAACTTGTACAATAGAGTATTCTTGCTTATCTTATTTTACTGCTATAGGCTTTGGAGAGCTCAACATAAAGAGAAATTTTTAAAAATTCATACAGTAAGCAAATTTTCTCCTTCTGAAAATGTAGCTTAGCAAGTGACCACACCTCCCTTAGCAATAGAGAGAGAGGAGAGAGAAGGAGAGAAAGAGAAAGAGAGAAAAAGAAAGAGAGAGAGAGAAAGGGAAACTAACAGAAAAATGGCAGGATGTTTCTGTGATAAATAAAAAATGGTTAACATAAATATATAATAAATATTTTATTAGATGATGAATCGCTTTGGTATTCAGGAATATTAATGCATTACTTTTTACCATTAGATCATTAACATTTATTTATTTACTTTTTGTTTTTTTCTGGATAATTTTAATATAAATTAAAGGCACACTTATATATAACAAATAACATATTAACTCAAATTAATTATTTGAATATTTTTCACATATTTAGGCCAGGAAAATACACATATATATGAAAAATCATGTATATGTGTATACATAAAAATAAATTGCCCTCACCTATCCTGATTAATAGTAACACCAAAAGTAAAATACAAAACAATGTCCATCAAAAGATGAATAATTACTACATGCTGAAAAATATGGACTTGAGAATATTATCCATATTTCCATGCTTTCTTTGTAATATTTTACTTTGCTCTCACAACTAATTATTGCTAAGACTTCTCCTTGGGATAGTCAGTGGACTTAGATGAGCTGGGGCAATTCCCTGACACACCTAAATTATATCATATTCCTTCACATGGTTTTAGAATGTAAGATGCCCAGAAAGGTTTTCTACTCAACACTAACAATAGCAGAAGAAGCAAAAAAAAAAAAAAAAAAAAAAAAAAAAAAAACTCATTTCTCCTAAAAGTAGATCGAGAGTGTTTTAGCTTATGTTCTGTCTAGTATGTTCTAGACATTCCTCAAAACTCTGTGTTTGGAGTGATGGTGTGATTGTGTTTGCTGAGTTTTTACAACAACCAAGTAAAGTGAGTGCTGGTTTTGTCACGACTCCTGCTATTGATGAGGAAACTGAAAACTAATACCCTACTCAAGGTCACAGAGCAAGGAGATAGTCCGATCCAGTAAATCTGGTAGCTGTGTTTTCATTCACTGTTTCATTCCCTCTTATTAATTAGATTTGCTGGTAATCTGTTATCCCTATTGATTTATTCTTATCAATTTTCTAAATTTAATAGCTTGAGTCTGCATTTGCCTTACATGACTGTATGTGTAAAAAATGACCCCCAATCAAAAGACAGAGAGTCTCAAACATGAATGTTTCAGGTTAAAAATAAACAAAATAACAAAGAAATCACCCAAGATCACCAACCCCTTGATTGAATAATTTGTACTGATTATTTCAAAATTATGCAAATAATGAAAGAAAACACAAAGATACACTTTCTTTTGCTTATAGAACAGAACAATTTTAGCAACAAAACTGATTAAATAGAAACTGAAAGCAAGCTGATTATATTAATTAGTTTGAGTCTTTAATCCCACCCCTATCCACATGTTTTGCTGTGAGACTTTTTTGCTTCTCTCAATGAAGAAAAATCTAGCCCTATGGCTTTTTCTGGCATTAGAATGTGGCAAAAGTGACAAGGTGACAGTTCTCAATGTAAGCCTCACGATCACTCATGTTTTTCTGCTTAGTTGTTCTTATATCACCACCCTTAGAAAAGAAAATATCTGTTCTCACCTTCTGGGTAAAAATAGGGAAACATGGAGCTGAACCAAATTACTTCAGCCAAAATAAAGTTGATCTGCAAATGTCTGATTTACTCACAGCCAGGAGCCAACTCCCAAATGAAGGTAACCCTAAACAAAGCCCAAAATTACTCTCGGCTAAAACACAGACCTGAAAAATCATAAGCTAAATAATTGCGTGCTGTTAGATGCCATCTTATTTTGAGATGGTTCATTTCATAGAATTCTCATGACAATATATAACCAATACAGAAATTGATGCCTGGACTGCCATATAATAAAATCTGAAATACATGGTTTTAGGAACTGGGTAGAAAAATCAGAAAGTAATTGAGAAGTCTGAAAAACTGCATAAGTATGTCATAGATTGGTGGTATAATTTGTGATTTTTTGCTAGCAATAACTTGTAAGCTACAAAGTTTATTTAATGAATAAAACTTGTGATGATGTGTTGGGAATCTAAATCACTAATATTAAAGAAGGATCTAGTCTTAACTTAGGTCTGGCTGCATATTTATCTGTTTATAGGTATTGATTCCAATGATTCTAATGCAAAGAATAATATGTGGATAACTTTCATAACTGGCATGGTAGAATAATCAGACCCCGATTTTTAGGGAAAATGTCAATGCAGAATGTTTAAATGGCAATCTTAATAAGATTTCACTGGATGCCTCTGTAATATTCTTGTGTTTTATTTGACAGCAACTTACTATTCTAGTGTCATTGTAATTATTGTTAGATTCTTCAAACAAACAATTTTCGTTGCACATTTATTATTGATCAATTGCACTGTATTGATGGTTGAATATGTAATTACAGAGAAGGGATCATTTTAGTCTTATAATGTTGAACTCACCTCTTTGGGACAGATTATCTTGTGTCTGACAATCTTAAATAGAGCATGTCATATTATTACACAAGAGTCATACCACTCTTGTCTATTCCATCTGCAAAACCCTTCCAAGTGCAACTTTGTTACATGTATCATTTGTCAAATTGCTGGAACACCTTGATTCACCAAAACAATTTCAACTGTTTACATCACCATCCTTGTGCTGTGATAAACTGATTGTCAGTAATAAATATTTTCCCACTATGTTCTATGTTTTGTAAATTTTTACTCACTCAAAATTTGAGGACACCTCCATGATCCTTGATTTTGAGCTTGGCCATGTAAATAGCTTTGGACAAAGATATTCTAGCAGAGATGACACAAGCAGAATTGCAAAAGATGCTAAGATTGTATTTCTCTCTTGTGCTTCTGCACTGCATGAATCAGCAGCTGCTCCTTCACCTTGGGACCCAGAATTAACGCAGGTGGAACAGATATGCCCTTGACAACTCACAGACATAAAAGAGACACATGCTTAATTTTGAATGCCACATAGTTTTCTATAGCATTATTTCTATTACACACCAATTGCTTATGAATATAGTAGTAATACAGATAATGTAGGTCCTAGAATATGTGTATACTAAATTTTGTGACTCATACTCAGTTTTAAATAGAAAAACTATTAGAATGTATAGACACCACCCACCCCACCCAGCCCCATCAAGTTTAGAGAGTCTTGATGGCAGTGGAGGGAGTCTCAATTTACAGTAAGTAAGAGCTCCTGGCTTAAGTTTAACCAAGCATACTTCCTTTCTTTTATCCAAGCATATATCTCGTTTATACATCCCCCCAAACAGCATAAAGTCTATACACACATAAGAAATGCATTGATACTACATATTTCTAGATGATTTCTTTTATGTTCCACAAGCTTTAAATAGTTTATTCCCCTTGCCCTGGGATTCAGTTTATCAAATAAAGTCAACAATCTTTTTTATGTAGTCATTATTTTATAGATGTTTTATAATGGTCTGTACCTTCTAAGGAACTTGATTTTTGTATCATCTTGTGTCTTTTTTAACCTTTTCAATCTTTACCTATCCCCGATTTTCGTCCAGACAACAACAGATGTATCTTACTCTTGGAGATTAATATTGCTTAATAAATGTGGGATGTATAAGATAAACTGAGATGAAGCAAATTGAATTGTATTGAAAATATTTTGAGAGAGTTACTAAAGCAATGTGGCTAGGCTAGCAGACTGATCTTGAATAAGAATGGAAATGGGAATTGGAAAGTAGTTTGCTATTATATGATAGAGGCAATAAGACCCACTAGATATTTTAAAAGTTAGAATACATAAGTCTAAAATAACTAGCATACAAAAACAATAATACGAAAATGGCACAATCATTTGTCTAGCCATAGTACACATCATTATTGGGTGAGGGGAGAGATTAGTAGCCACATAGGAAGTCAAGGTAGCTGTTCACACTGCCTGTAACTATCAGCATTGTTCAAGATTTCTGCAGGAAAGATATAATATACTTAACTCAATTTGAATAGAGAAATAAGGAAACTATATACAAATGTTTGGATATGATCTAAAGAAATAAGTAAGTAACACAGCTGCCCCTAGCAACCAATTAGTGTGAGTAGTGATTACCATGTCTAGAAAAGGGTACAGAGCAAGGTAGGATTTACAGGGAACTAAACCTGAAGAAGGCAGTTAGGGGAGAAATAAGCTACAGCCTCCAAAACGCACAGTCGACCCTTAGCAATCTGACACTACCCTCCACTCTCCGGAACATGGCTCACATTTGCTGAGCCCAACAGAGGCTGAATAGAAATGCAGTCCACTGACAGAGCACAGAACAGGTAGTCTCTTGGTATTAAAGCAAGATGGAAAAGAAAGAGTGGATGTAAATTGGAAAAGGAAAAATATCTAGCACATTATCTTACAACAAAATGCATTATAAAGACGAGATACTGGGAAATATCCAGCAGGGCAAGCAAACTTATTAATGTTGCTCTTTTTTCAACCAAATAAATAAGCCAATCACTAAAATCAATAACTATAAAGTCTGAGTTTTGTATCATTTTTGTCAAAAAATAAACAAAAAAAAGACCCTAAAATTTCAGTACTAGCATTCTCCTCTCGGGTTAGTAACCCGAGTTCATGGAACCATCGTACTGGCAAGATCTTGACCATAATTGGAAACTTGTCAGGGTAGTCTTGAAATTTCCCATAACCTTCCTGTCCATGCCCGTAAAAACAGAGAGTCCATTCATAGGTTCCTATTTTGGATTATTCCCTAGAATGTTAAAAATTATAACAAAGATTTATGACTGTCTTAGTAATGAATTTGGCATTTTAAAAAAAATTGGTAGAGAAAATCGGGAGGAATATTACCCTTAAGTTTTTAACTAATTTTAGGCTAAATCTGTACTTGCATTATTATCACATCCCTATGTACAGATGGAGTGAACATCCTTCAAATAAATATGGTATGTTGACTGAGAGGTTGGGGTTCCCCAGCGTATGAAGAATGAAATCTTGAGGTGATTATCAGTCTTCTAGGGACAGAGAGAACTTTCATTCTGTTCAAATTTTGTTAGCTGTTGAATTGAAAACACATGTTCTTTTTTCTAATCATAATTAGTACCTTTAGAGATATGACTAGATCTAACATCGGAACTTCTATGGATTAAGTGTATCATTTTTGTTAAGTCCCTAAACTTATCAAGGTTTCAAAAGGCAGGTATAGTAGTTAATGGTAAAGAGTCTGGAGCTAGATAGGATAGGTCTGAATCTCATTTTTTCATTTATCCATTGGTTAACCTAGAATAGTTTAATTAATTTCTCAGCCCTAATTATTCATCAGTAAAAATGAGGAAAGCAATACCTATAGCTTTATAATGGATTAAATAATACATGTGAAATGCTTATTCATTGGCTGACCTATGGATTTCACGTATAGATGGCTAAAAATGTGATATTAAACCTCTTGTGTCTCCATAACTTTCCTTGTTCTATATGAATAGTTCTCTACTGGAAAATGTATTTGAATACATGTATGAATAAATTCTGTCATTTATTCCTCACATAAGCATGAAATATCAAAAATGTGACTTACTACTTTTCCTTTTTGCTAGTTTGCAACCACTAGATTAGAAATTAGTATCGGTAAATGGTACAGTTTAGGAAGATCTCCCTATTTTTGGCTGCTTCTTCCTTGTTCTTCAACAAAATAAAACAAAGAGTTGTATTCAAATACATTGTACATACCACAATATTCACCCATTTGTAGTGCTTGCAATCTAACCCTTGCACACGTTTACATCTGTGTAACTGTCTATTATAATGCTTCTACCCTTCCAGAAGTTACTTTGTACTCCTTTTCATTTTCTTGAAAAGGGTCAAGACAAAGGAAAAAGGCTAGTGCTTCTTACCAAGGCTTTTATCTAAATGCATAACAGCGTGAATTTTTTTTTAATTCTCAATCTTTCCTCATACCGTATAAAAAAATTATCTCAAACAAATTGTAGACTTAATTGTAAACTACAATTGTCACACTTATGAATAAGTTATAGCACTCTTTTTTCCCCTCTGTATACAATAATATATATATTATATATATATAATTTTTTTTATCATCCTTGGTAGAGTGCTGTGGCATCACAGGTCATAGCAACCTCCAACTCCTGGGCTTCGGCGATTCTCTTGCCTCAGCCTCCCAAGTAGCTGGGACTACAGGTGCCTGCCAGAACCCCGGCTATTTTTTGTTGCAGTTTGGCCGGGACCAAGTTCAAACCCACCACCCTCGGTAAACGGGGCTGGCACTCTACCAACTGAGCCACAGCATAAATTGTTTTAAGTATGCCACAGAAAACACAAAAAATAAACTGTATAGGACTTCATCAAATAATGCTTGAAATTAGCTAAAAGGCCAAGAAGCAATTAGGATTTTACTAAATTAAAATTTCTTTCTGAAGGCAATAGAAAAAAATGGCAGTGCAGGTCATAGATGGAGAGAAATAGTTGCAAATCAAGTATCTCTCAGATAAAGGAATTATACATACCCAGAACTTATTAAAATTAAGAAATAACCCAATTAAAAATATAGGGTAATGATTTGAATAGGCAATGTAATAAACAGGTATAAAAAATAAAAAATTAAAAATATTTTTAACAGAATTTGTCATTATAGAAATATAAACTTAAAAACTCAATGAACCATTACCACTGTTACTATAGGTATTACTACGTATACCTCAGAAAGACTAAAATCTAAAAGACTGCAACACCAAATATTGTGCCATTTTAAAGAAATTGACATCTCTGTAAGTTTATAAACTTCAATACATTGAATGGTAAATTGTATTGCTAATTTCTAAAACAGTTTGTCACTTTTTTAATATTAAACATAAGTACCAAAAATAAATTTGCCATATAACCAGTAGTTCCATATCTAGGGATCTACCCAAAATAAACAAAAACTTATATCCACACAAGCACCAAAGTCTTGTCTGTGAATACTCATAGCAGCATTATTTGTAATCACTAAAACCTAGAAATAATTCCAATGTTCCTGAACTTGGGAGGGATATATGAAATGGGCTATGTACACACAATCAAACACTACTCAGTAATAAAGAGAAACAAATTTATGAAATGTGAAGTGAGAAAAACCAGAAACAAAGATTGTCTTCTGTATGATTTCATTTGTATTGAAATTGATGGTAAATAAAAAGTTATAGAAATTAGGTTAGTTCTTTCCAAGGACCAGGGTAGTGAAAAGGGTATTGACATTAAAAAAGAGTTTGCTTTTATGGATTGGACATTTCAGAAAATGTACTGAAGCGACTTTGAATTCTGATATATACAATTTTTTTATTAAATCATGACTGTGAATATGGATGATTTATGGGGGACAGAGTATTGAGTATACAATGTGGAATGCTTACATCTAACTAATTAACACAACCATCACCTCACTTAGTTATTTGTGTGTTACACATTCATACTCCATTCTTAATAGTTTTGAAATGCACCATTGTATTATGCACATTAGGAGGAAGAGGGGGAGGGGTAGCTGGGAGGGGGAGGGTGTCGGGTGGGAACTCCTCTAATGTGAATTCTGACCTATATTATTAATTTTTTGATTTTTAAGATTATTTTAATAGCTTGCCTGTGTTTAAACTTCAAAATATCTCTTCCCTGAGTATTATATCTATTTTGTTCCTACTTAATTTTTTTAACATGGATCACAAGGGGTCACCCTGTATTATAATAAACTATGATCAGCCATTGATTTTGACAGTGGTTGTGCTCAAACTCCTTAGACCCATTCGGTTCCCACCATGGTCAATCAAGTTGTGAGCTCGTTGAGACACAACACTTACAATTGCAGCTAGTACTTAATTTGTCCTGGTTTTTACATTTCACAGTGAATTCTTTTATTTCTTTATGCATACGTATCTTAATAGTTATTTATAGGTCTGTTGCCCTGCATGATCTGGGCTAGCAAACTTCGGCTAACAAAACTTTTCATTTTCTCTGTTCATATTGAATCAAGATCTCTACTCTCAGCTGCCCAGGCTCCCATGCCCACCCCTGCCACTGGCCCACTGTGGCATAGCTCTGCTTTGGACTGATCAATGCAGGGAAATGCATGTGAAGAAGGCAAACTCTCAGTATTTTGACCCAGTGTTGTTGACGTTTTTCGGCAAGTAAATGGCTCTCAATTTATCCGACTCAGATTGATTCCTCAATTCAAGTTCACTGAAATGATTTCTTTCATTCTCTAATTCTTTTATTCAGAGGAGAATTGCTTTACTTACTCATCTTTCTATTTCCAGAAGTCCAGTCTGCTGTTTCTTTAGGTGGTATTCACAGGCTGTGAAAATGTCTTTAAATATCAGTGGAGAAGTGGCCTTACTAGTTTTCCTCTGACCCAGGAGTGTCTGAACATTTGCCCATGTTTTCTGAGGTTTTCTGTTTAATACAAGAAAGGAGGGATGTATTTAAAAAGTGCAAAGCAATGAGACATGTTTTTGTATTTTCTTCCCTTTCCTTTTCTAAGACCGTTTGAATCTTTCCTGTGCCTATTACCACATATAATTTTCAAGTTTTGTGCATGTTTAAAGAAATATTTTAACATAAATCTTCTGCCACCTTTCCTGGCTTGCTGACCAATGGCGTTTTCATCCACATTGGAGGAATTACTGTAAATATACCCAATAAAGCCATTGTTACATTCTGAATAGCAATAAATCACATTTTATTTTTTCATTATACTTGATTATGGAAATGATACAGATTTTTTAATATAGTTTTCTTTTTTGTGTGTTTATATAGTAAATGCCTAACATACCTAACACCTAGGATAAACTGAATATATTTACTTACACTTTAACAGATTTTAGTTTATAAGAAAAAAAAAGGTTTGCTTTGAGACAAAGGAAGGAAGAATTGAGGGGAAAATGAGAGTCATGTGTATGAGTCAGCTTTATGGCTATCGAGAGTCTTTCTGAAGACGCTGAAAGCAAAGGAAAGAAAGGGCATCATAAAAAGAAAGTTGAAGGTTTTTAAAAGACGCAAGGAATATAAACAGCAGGTTATGGAATACTATTGGCGGAAACACCCTGAAGATTGTTCATGCACTTATTCTATATCACTACATCCTGGAAACCCCAAACGTAAACCGTTATGTGTATTGCATAACATTTCCCTTCGTACTCTGATTTGCTTGGATCTCTAAGGTATTATTTATCTTTACTGTCGTAAATATTTACTATGAAAAACAAACATACAGAAGTAGAGAGGATAGTAGAATCAAAGTAAAGCAACAAAATCCCACGCCTTTAACCAGATGAACCGAGGGCCTATTTTACCTACACCCCTGTCTCCTTTTTCTTACTGCTCCTGGTTTAGTTTGAGACAAAGCCAAGAGCGAAGACGTTTTGTGTTTCACTCACAAATATTTAAATATTTACCATTAAAGATTGTTTTCTTAAAATGTAATTGCAATTTTAATTATTATTATTATTATTATTATTATTATTATTATTATTATTACTTTGAGACAGTCTCACTATGTCACCCTTGGTAAAGCGCTGTGTCATCATAGCTGGCAGCAGCCTCAAACTCTAGAGCTTAAGCGATTCTCCGGCCTCAGCCTCCCTAATAGCTGGACTACAGGTGCCCGCCATAATGCCCAGCTATTTTGGTTGTTGTTGTTTTGTCATTGTTGTTTAGCAGGCCTAAGCCGGTTCCAACCCAGCAGTCCCGGTGCATGTGGCTGGCACCCTTACCACTGAGTTATGGATGCTGAGCCTATGATTTTAATTATTGACTCTGAAGGATGTGCAAAATTTTCTTAGCATCCACTAATGCACAGTAATTATTCTATTTGTACGAACAATTTATTAACTCTCCTTTTAAGACGATTTACAGAGCCATCCCTATACGCTTTAGGGATTCGAGACAAACAATGCAGATGCTCCATAATAACCTCCTTACTATAATCTTGTTAAGGGTAAATTCAGTTGCCCATGAATGTTCCCTTATCGTCTGCTCTAGATTCATATGTTCTTCATCTTTCAAAAAAATCAAACAGCAAAATGATTAAGATGCTATTTAATTCTATTATTTAAGTGCCACCAGTCCGTATAAATGTTGATCTGACTTGGCACACTAGCTAAATTATTTTACCTTATTCATTGATGAATGATTTTTATTCTTACCATGCACTACAAATTACATGCATTCCTTTGATTTTTCTGTGTTTTGCCAAACACTCCATTTGACCAATGAGCCAAAGTGCACTGTAACTGATGAACTGCAAGAGGAATCGATGTATTTCTGGTAAGATCTGCGTCAGCATGAAGAGCCCACCTGAGTGCCAGAATTAACATGACATAATGCTGAGTACAGCCTCTTCCCACTTAGAGATCTGAATAGCAAAACTGAATCCATGGAGATATATTGATTACCTAGAGTTAATAAATTAGGCAAACCCATTTTAGTTTTCAACAAGTACATAACACAAATATTATTTACTTGATGCAATACAGAATTAATTTTACTTGCTGTGAATTTTAATTTTCTTCAGTATTTCTATGTAAAATTCAGTTAAAATTGATAAAGTGTATATATATGTAATGTCTACATTTTCACGCTACTGTATATGTGTCTCTGTGTGTGTTTAAGCTCTATGAATTAAATAAATAAGATTAAGAGAAGGTTATGTGTTTTTCTTCTACGTAATTTTACCAAGGTTTTGCACAAGGGAACACAAGCAGTCTGTATTTAAATATGTTCTGTGCACATTGGGTTATAAATAACATAGGCTTGCTAATTGCTTTTTCAAATTTTTCAATTCTGATTCTATTTCATGTGCTCAACATATATTGTCTTTTTATACTTATATTCTCCTATTGGCCTTTTCTTAATTTCTTTTTGGACTTTGATTTCATCAACTTATTTTCTTTTGGAGAATAACAGTCAAACATTACTTTGGGCTAGCTGTAAAAATAATCTTTAAGTCATTACAAGACTGAAAAGTTCAGATTCTTGTAATTTGTGAACAAAAATTCAACTCAGTTTGAAAAGCAGCTTCAATAAATATCCTGCTCCTATTACTTGAATGAAAGAGAAGCTGTGTTTATTAGAATGGCTTTTCTAAATCCAATAAAAAAAGATTCAACTAACATTTTTGAAAAAATCACTGTATTTGAAAATTCACTTTTTGGCATTTAGTCATCAGAAGTCACTTTTTAAATGTCATGTTTTATATCTAGATTTGTTAGTTCTGGAGGACTAAAAAATATGTTTATGTAAGAGTATCAAAGAAAAAACAAAACAGCCCCTGCTTGAAATTAAATTGTTTTAGGCAATTATTAAATATATTTTCAGTAGCATGAAAGCACAGGTTAGTAATTCTAAAATTAACACAAAAGAAATATGAGATGCATTATTTCAGGAACTAGATTATGTTGTTGACTAAAAGAATATATTTTAAAGATATGCCAACATTACCGGGCGTGATGACTCACTTCTGCAATCTTAGCATTTTGGGAGGCTGAGGCAGGTAGATTGCTTCATCTCAGGAGTTTGAGACCAGCCTGAGCAAGAGTGAGACCCTATCTCTACCAAAAGTAGAGAAAAAAATAGCCAGTGTTTCGTTGAGGGTCTGTAGACCCAGCTACTCTGGAGGCTGAGACAGGAGAATCACATCAGCACAAGAATTTGAGGTTTTTGTAAACTGTGATGACATTGTGGCACTCTACACAGGTGACAGAATGAGACTATGACTCCCGCCCCCAAAATACATAAACAAACAATGCCAACATCAAGAATACATGTCCCCTAAAAAGTGGGGAAAATGTAAATAGCTCAGTGCTTTTTAATGTCTTATTTTTTTTCTCTTTTTCACTTTATTACCAATTTTTGATGCTGGCTACTGTTTATTTTTTCTTAAATTTAACAAATATGAAAGATATTTTATTATGCAAATAGCGATAGCATATCTAAAGTTCTCCTGCTAAATTTAAATATTATGCATATTGTGTTTCTTGAAGGGGAATATGGAATACCATTGCATATAATGAAACTCACAACCACAACAAACCCAGCATTCTGACGTTCAGTTCCTTGTATAAAATATAAGAAATCAAGAAGGTGTTGTCTCCAAGTCATCTTGTAATTGGAGCGGCCTTGTAATTTATCATCCAAACCGAAATTCTTCAGAGTGAAAACAGGCCTTTCAATCATCACCCAGGAAGAAGAGATTTAAACAGTTCCTGTGATCATTGCCTTTTCTCAACAGGTTTCCTGTGAGTAGCCTGTGTGCTCAGCTTTTAAGTCATTTATTCAGAAACTTAGTGTGACAAGTGCATATAATTCTGCTAGAGTGGATTTATTATGTTGATGACTCAAACTTTCTACTACAGAATAATTTGAACTCACAACCAGGCACTATCTAGACCAGTGGTTCTCAACCTGTGGGTCGTGACCCCTTTGTAACAATGAAAATACATCCTGCATATCAGATATTTACATTACGATTCATAACAGTAGCAAAATTACAGTTATGAAGTAGCAATGAAAATAATTTTATGTTTGGGGGTCACCACAACATGAGGAACTGTGTTAAAGGGTTGTGGCATTAGG